>BMAV01015961.1:24273-44025 GCA_019973955.1 Trichonephila inaurata madagascariensis
TTAATTAATAAAATTAATCATTAATAACAAATATTTAATTAAATTTGTTATTAATGATTAATTTTATTAATTAATGCTAATTATTTAATCAATAATTAGTTTTTTACTGTGTTTTGTTCCTGAAAATTGACAAAAATCAAAAATAGCATGATACAAGAATGATGAACTTTCAATCCCGGACCCCCCTCTCCCCTTGAAAAATTCATGTGTGCACTACTGGTGTTATACATTTTTAGGTTCAGAAAACTATGCACTATTTTTTTTGAATGTGTATGATGCTCTGGTTCCCTTTAATGAAAGCTTTGAACCAAACAGTACCCTTTTTTATTCCGTTAAGAAATCAAATGTAAAATATATTCTAATTTCGAATTTTTATATCTAATTTATAAAACTGTTTATAAATATCCACGAGCATAATACCTCTGCTTATACAACCTTATATCCTTCAAAAGTCTTTTAAACGAATAATGCATCTGCAATCAATCGCATAAGCTATACATTTCCCAAATGAATATTAGATTACGTGCTTCAGGACAATAAAAACAAATTACCACGTAAAATAGACTTTGAGACTGGTTTCTGTCATTGGAGATACTCATAACAAAAGAAATATTCTAATAACAAGGTAAAATGTAATGGAACAAACTAGAAAAGCCAGTCTATCAATAGGGCGATTGATTGCCTTTATTCGTTTTAGTCACGGCACTTAGCTGCAGCTGCAGCTACAGTTATTAAGCACACAAAAGCTCTGCAATTCGATACGAAGATAAAATGTGATAGATTCTTTTAACGATACAAAGATGTGCTTTATGTAGGTTTATGTGTATGTTTTATATATGTTAATATCAATATTCTTAACGGGTATTCATTTATGTTGCTTTAATTGCTTATGCACGAATAGCTTTGAGTTACAGAGCGTGATTATACGTAGACCATAAAAGATTGTATAAATAAAAGCTTTTTCTCGTAACATTAAACTAAGATGTATGAAAACTACGTACTTTCATTGATTATGCATGTTGTTAGTTTCATCAATTGGTAATAATGGAGGTCTTTTTTAGAATAGAGACACACATATATTTGACAAATGCCGTATAGTTACACTTATTAGATGCTTCACCTAACACGTAGAGACTTCAACTATATGTACTAGAAGCAAGACTCTGCACGGGGCATTTCAAAGGCATGGAAGTATCTCCGGTTTATTTCCAATCTTACCCTATCTGCAGAAATTGTCCGCAAACCCAATTAACACCAGACCATATTTTCGACTTCAAGGCCATTCTTGCATCTTTTTTTAAACTTAATGCATCACCACAGGACATTCTTTTCAGTCCACAAGCTCCAGACCAGACCTCGCTTGTTATTGGGGCTTTTATATCACTATAAAAATGCATTAAATCCATCAAGACAAGAAGGAGATAGGCAAAAGTGAAGGTTTGTTAAAAATAGAGACACTCGTATGACAATTGCTGAACTCACATGTACTTGAGTATTGGTAGATATAAGCGAACTAGACACTGGATGCTATTTGCATAAACTTTCATTGATTATGCACAGTTTAATTCCAACAAATGGAGATAATGGAGTTTTTAAGAATACAGACACACGTATGTCAATTGCCATATACATATGAACTTCAGTATTCTTAGGTTTACATTCATTAGATGCTACACCTTATGCTTAGAGGCTTGACTGATTATGCACATTATTAATTTGAATAATTGTTGATAATGGGATTTGGGGACTCAAGGCACTCAAATGACAGTTACTAAGCAAACGTGTATTAGAGTACTTGTAGATTTAGGCTCACCAGATAATACATGCTATATGCATTTACTTTCATTGACCGAGCGCATTATTATTTTCAACAGTTGGTAATAATGGAGTTTTTTAGAAAAAAGGCACATAAGGAATTGCCAATTATTTATATACTTGAACTCGCTGATTGGGGCGCACTAAATACTTAATGATTTATGTACCTATTTTTTCACTGATTATGCACATTATTAATTTCAACAATAAATAATAATGACGGGTTTTTTTGTTTTTTTTAGAATAGAGGCACACATAATCGACAATTGATAAACATACGTGTAGAGCATTCGTATATTTACACTCAATAGATGCTACACTTTTATACGTGGGTATTGGCACTGATCCTGCACATTCTTAGTTCCATCGATAAATAATAATGAAGATTTTTGAGAATAGCGATACATATATATGACAATTGCCAAACACGGGAACTTCAGTATTCACGAACATGTGTTACACATTCCATATGAAACACCTTATACGTAGATATTTGCACTGCTCATTTGTTTTAACATTTGGTAGTTTTAGAATTTTTCTTTTTTAAGAATAGAGATACACTCATGACAATTGACCATGGCACATGTACTTGAGTTCTCGTACATTTACGCTTACTAGTTTCTACATGCTATACATATATATTTTCATTGACTGTGTGTATTGTTAGTTCCAGAAATGAGTAATAATGGAGTTTTTTTGAGAATAGTGAAATACGCATGACAATTAACATTCACATGCGTATTTGAATACTCAAAGATTTATATGCTATATGTATATACTTTCTTTGAATATGTACATTATTGGTTCCAACTGGGATCAATAAAGGAATTTTTTTAGAACAGCGACACACACATCGCAATTGACAGTCACACATGTACTTTTGATTTCTCAAATATTTACACTTACTAGATACTACATATTATACGTATTTACTTTTACTTACTATGCATATCATTAGTTTTAACAGTTGGTAATAAAAAAGTCTTTTTTTTTAACAAAAGACACCTGATGATTGCCAATCAAATATGTACTTGAGTATTCATAGATAGATTTATTTTACGCAACTATAGGTTATTAAATTATTTTAATGATTATTCACTTTATTAGTTTCACACACACAACAGTTAGCAGCATATTGAAATGTTCTCTTTTTTTTGAGTGTTGAAAAAAACACACTCATGTCAATTCCTAGTCATATGGGTACTTCAGAATACTGGTGGCCTTAAGCACAGAACATATTAAAAAAAAATTAAGGAACCAAGAAGCAACAACTGCATGGTGTTTTCGTTTTAAGGTACTTAATTTTATTAATTTAATGGACGATCCTGGAATAATGAAATATACTACTGATTTTAAGAAATTTTGAAAGCTAGTGCTTGCTATCAATCTCAATGAGCTGTTATTTTATAAATTATTTCGTCTTTTTCTAAATGATTAGGTTCAATAGATTTTCGTCTTTTCTTATGAATTTTCTTATTGTTATAAGATATTTCTCAGAAATTCTCTTTTATAAGCGAAAATTTCCAGACTTGACAAAAGTTATGTGAGGACGTAATTTTTCATTTATAGCTGACCTTTCTGCCATCTGTTATGCGAGTCCTTGAGTAGAGGAACAATTATGATGCTGCAAATAGAATTGAAGTTTCCAAACTATTGGAACTCACTCTGCAAATGAATTGAACATGCAAAAAAAAAACGTTTATTTGTTTTTTTTATTTTTTGCAAATTCGTTCTTGGCTCCCCTCTTCAGCTGAACTCATCACTGAAGCTGTATCGTCCAATGTTTTATTCATAGTCCTTAGATTTTGGTATGCCTGCAGCTCTTGCAGCTTCCTGGAAAGCTGAGTGTTTAGTTCTGTTAATTATTAATAAGTCTTCGTATGCGACAACGCCTTTCTTCTCACACAACGATACCAGTCCATGCAGTCGTCGCTTTATTAATTTTTTTTTGTGTGTGTGAGAGCTTACAGTACATACTATAGCAAACAAATTGTCAACATTACATGAAACGAAGTACATGGTTGCCAATTCAGAGCGTAAGCCACATGCGAAATCTGGGTTGCCACCTTGGTGAGTTATCTTGAATTTTGGCATTGTTGTGATAGTACGTAATAAATTTATTACAGCATCATGAAAAGCTTTTTTATATGTAGAGAGAAATATCCATTCAGGTAAAAGTTGTTAGTTGATAAAATGCCAAAAATATTGTGTGAAATCCAGCGTTTTATTTAAATCTCATACGCAATTTTGATTAACAAATTATCACTAATATAACGTTTGTGTTTTAGTTTATTTAATAATAGTTTATGTTTATTTAATAATTTAATTTAGTGATTAATTTAGTGATTTAATAATATAATTTAGTTTAATTCCTATAACCTAGGGGGATGTAAAATAAATTTTGTTAGAAACTCTGACTATTTTTAAATTTATAGATTACTAAAAATTAAAAAAAAAAAAAAATAAGAAAAAAAATCAGGAATAACTTTTGAAATGACCCTTTTCAGTTCTTTTTTAAAATTTCTATTGGCTAATTAGAAGACAACTGTAGTCAGAAATTAAAGCTAGAACAAAAATTGCAGTAAGTAAATAAATCGTTCATTCTGTGCTCCAGTATCTTTGTCACAAATGTCCCAAGTTCAGGGAAGAGCAGTGACTGAAATGATTCCCTGCATTTGTACAGAGGTCTATATTTCTATTGGGTATAAGGGAAATTTCTGTCGTTTTTGAACATATGCATTTTTATGCATCGTCGATCCTTGGCAAGAATTTGATACTGGTTTAAACAGCTAGATCAGTGTACTATTAATGATTTAGACACAGCTTTTTTCTATTTTAGTCAGTTCATTTAAGCTTGCAAAACTGCTAACATGGGCGAATGAAAGGTACACTTCAGACATTGTATGTTTTTTGATTTCCAAAATGGCAATAATATGATGGAGGCAAAAAGAAACTTGTTCGACGTATTTGGAGAGGTGGCAGTAACAGCTCGAACATGCCATAGATGGCTTGTGAAGTTTCGTTTGAACGAATTTTCTTTTAAAGATTAACTCAAATCGGGAAGGCCATCAGATGTCAGTGACGAAGTGCTACGCAAAATGATCAGGGCAAATCCCACATTAACTTTCACAGAAATGGACATCAAGCTTGGAATTCATCAGACTACTGCTTCGAATTATATTAAAATGCCTGTGTTCGTTTACAAACTCTCTGTTTGGGTGTCACACAAATTAAGCGAAAAAAAATTAAGAATTTCGGTATGTACTTCTTCGAATCTTGATCGTTACAAAAAGAACCGTTTTTGGACCACTTGGTGACTGGTGATAAAAAATGGATAGTGTATAAACACAAGATTAGAAAAAAAAGTATGTCTACAATGGGGAGACACTACCACTCACATTCAAAGCTGGCATGCATCTGAAGAAGGTTATGTTGTGTTGTTGGTGAGATAGGAAGAGTATAGTGCCCTATGAGTTGCTGAAAGGAAAGGAAATGGTCATTACTGTTCGCAACTTTATGTTTTGGATAAAGAATGGAATGTAAATGTCTAAATTTGGTCAATAGAAAGGGTGTGATTCTTTATCACGACAACGTTAAATTACACATAGCAAGGAACACCGCATAAAAAATTTCCAGAGTTAGGTTAGAAAACTTTACTTCAGCTTGCATATACTCTTGATGTATCGCACCGTTTTACTATCTCATCTGTTCATGTCATTATAAAACTTTCTTGATGGAAATGAGTACATAAATTGTGAGGGTACCTAAATGGCAGTGGATGAATATTTTGTCTCCAAAACAGAGGACTTCTTTTCCTGGGGGTTAAATAAGCTGTCAGAGCGTTGGTACACAGTTGTAACTAACAAAGTACAGGGTACTTAAGATTGTATTCTAAATAAGACGTGAAAAAATGTTTTATTTCTTCTTAAGAAAAAAACAAAACAAAAATGACATAACTTTCTCTTGTACTCAATGTTATCATATTTCAACTAAGCATTATATTACACACAAAAAAAAGAGTATTGAGTTAACAGAACATTTAACTAAGACTAACATGCAATGATAAATTAAAAATCCATTTTTCATTGAATATACATACCAAATTACTTATAGATCATTCAATTATATGCATGAAATGACGGATACGTGAAACAGAGATATCAGTCATCTTTAGTAAAAGAGTGTTGCCAGATACAGCACAATTCTTTTATTATTAGAAGGGTATATTTTCCAGATTTTATGAGAACTATTTTCAAAAATTAGTCTTCTTTTACGGTATCCGACTACGTTCGGAACCTTGATTTTAAAAAAAGCGCATAAATGGATAATTTTCATTATATTTAATGTAACTGAGATTAAAATCCGGGTATAAAATTGTTTTAAGGACACATTATGACAAAAAAAAAAATGATTTAAAAACATTATTTTGGCAAACAATTAACCTGGAATAACCTTTTTTCAAAACGTTCTACTTTTATAAAAAATGCTTTTATAATAATAATATTTTGTGTCTGTGTGTGTGTGCTTATATGAAGTAAACACTTCTCCAGAGAGTCTGAACTAGAATTTTTGAAAAATTCACATTATTTTCAGAGTTACCCCCCAATTGAAATAATTATCCGCGTTTTTTTTTCTTAAAATTTCTCTCCTCTGTTGTATTAAAATATGGATAAATCCCCCTCTAAGTTATATATTTGAAAAATTCCATTTCAGCCTCTGTACAGAGATCTGAGCTGTGTATAAGCAAAATATTATTATAATAGAAGCATTTTTCATAAAAGGAGAATGTTTTGAAAACTGGTTATTCTATGTTAATTTTTTTTTGTCAAAACATTGCACTTAAATAATTTTTTATTGTAATAATATTCTTAAAACAGTTCGTATATAC
Source organism: Trichonephila inaurata madagascariensis (assembly GCA_019973955.1). Classification (NCBI taxonomy): domain Eukaryota; kingdom Metazoa; phylum Arthropoda; class Arachnida; order Araneae; family Nephilidae; genus Trichonephila; species Trichonephila inaurata. Next base: position 30,977 of record BMAV01015961.1, read on the forward strand.
GTTTTCTAATCTAAGGGACACTAAATATCATAAGTATTATCCATTTATACACTTTGGCAAAAGCACGGCACCGAACGTAGTCGGATACTTTAATTCTGGTGAAACGCGCTTCTAAGGTTTTCGGTTATAGAAACGATAAATCCATTTATCTTATTGAATTTCGTACTTTATTCAAGATACTGATAATGTTTTATTTATAACTGTAAACTAACTGCGAAATGCGAGTATTGAAGTATAAACAATGTACGCCAATACCTTCTTTGAATTCATCTAAAGCCAATAGTGCTACAGGCTGTACTGTGTTCGAAAAAAACCCATCTCCGATTAAAAAAGGAGAGAGAACCAGTTTGCTTCGCTAAATAAGTCATCCCATGTCCCTTCCAGATGACTACACCAAACGATAAAATCTCAATAAAACTCAACCATCCCTCGAGCAAGAAATCCACGACCTTAACATCCCCCAAAAGCCCAGGGCTGCAGAACAACTCGGCGGTCCTTCTTCCTAAAGCCCAGGAGACAATTACAGGGGCTCGCCGGAATGATAGAGATAACAGAAGCCCCGGGGCATAATGTTAAAGGGAAAAAAAAGCATCAGAGGGAACTAAACTGGAAAAGCTTTCATGCCCAACTTGACGTAAAGGGTATCTTCCCAATTAGCCCCGGATTTAGTTCGCACTCTTGCCCAAATGCCATTTCCATGTTTTCTTCGGGAAAAAGGAAGGGAAAAGTTGAGAGATTTTTCCCCGTCTGTGGAAGTCTTATTTCAGGAAGGTTTGTTTGTTTGTTTGTGTGTTAGTAAAAGGTGGAAGTTCTTGGGTAATGTTGTTATGTAGGGATTAGTGGAGATGGTTGGGGAAAAATACCATCTTATATCTAATCAGCCGATAGTATAAAAAAAGAATATTGTTATATTTCGGTCAAAATTATCTTAGGAATTAAAAGAATGTTTGTATTCTTGGAAAAATAACTACAAAAACAACAGCAACAATCTTAATTAGGAATTAAAATAAACTAGTCAGATTCTCTTGAGAGAATCATAGTTTTTCTATTTACGTATATACATCGAAGTTTTTTGCTATAAGAACAGTCCTATACAAGAAGTTAATTGTAAAAACAAGTATTATACATAAAAAGTTTAAGTCAATTCCTACTTAGGTCAAAAAAATTTTATTTTAGTTAATTTTTATCAAATAATATAAATATGTATATATATATGACAGAATCACAATATTAAGGTATCCGAATACGTTCAGAACCGTGATTTTAAAAAGGCGCATAAATGGATACTTTTCCTGATATTTAGTGTCACTTAGATTAGAATACATGTATAAAATTGTTTTAAGGACATTTTGGCAGAAAAAATTATTTAAATACAATATTTCGGCAAAAAATTAACTTAGAATAACCTTTTTTCAAAACGTTCTCCTTTTGTGAAAAATGCTTCTATTATAATAATATTTTTGCATGTATACAGCTCAGACCTCTGTACAAAGGTTCAACTATAATTTGTGAAAAATTCACATTATTTTCAGAGTTACAACCATTTAAAATAATTATCGGCGTTTTTTTCCTAAAATTTCTCCCCTCTGTTGTCGTAAAGCATGGATAAACCTACTTCTAAGTTATATACTTCAAACATTCGAGTTGAGCTTCTGTACTCAGGAAATATACAGGCAAAATATTATTATAATAGAAGCATTTTTCACAAAGGAAGAATATTTTGAAAATGGGCCATTCTATGTTCATTTTTTGTCAAAATATTGTACTTAAATAATTTTTCATTGTAATACTATTTTTAAAAGAATTGTATATACATTTTCTAATCTAAGTGACACTATATAAATATCATAAACATTATCCATTTATACACTTTCAAATCACGGTCTCGAACGTTGTCTGATACCTTAAGTGGTAATTAATTTTTATAGTTATCTTTAAAGTATCGTATTGTCATCGAAAACAATCGGGTTTTTCAAATTTCATTTCAACTAAATGCTTCAAAACATGAGGGGAAAAAATTTTAAAGTTTTGAAAATGTCTAATAATGAAGCCAACGTGACTATCTGTAATTCTTTAAATAACTAGTTTCAGTCAATTAGTTTTAATTAATCATAATTAAATTATCGTATTGTACCCGAAAACAATCGTGTATAGAAAGTTTCAGCTTGTATGAGTGTTTTAAAATGTGAGAAAAAATCATTTTAAAGTTTTGACACAAATCGCCAAAAGGGTCGCTATGTCTCCAAAAATCATGCCAACGTGGTGGCTGTGTCTGTAATTCCTTGAATAATTAGTTTTAATCAATTAATTTTTATTAATTGTAATTAAATTACCGAATTGACATCCAAAATAAACGTGTATATAGAATTTCAGCTCATTGAGAGCTTAAAAATGCATTTTATTAACGATTGGAAATTTGAGCATGATATAGGGAGATTGTGAACTCTAATAGCAGAATTTGAATAATAAATTTTTACATTCAATATAATTATAAATTTTTCTAATAAATACATCTAATAATGTAGTTTTATTGTAAACAAATATCTTATTTTTACAATATCTAAAGTAAGAATGGTGTCTAGGCTAAGCTTTTTAGAAAGCTCTTAGAAATTCTCGTTCCAAAAGCCAGCAAAAAACACGAAATTTTTTCCAGTGTATTATTTATTAACCCCTTAACCAATCAATTCTTTTTTCTCAAATGTTTTTAAATAAAGGCATATTTTTCTTTGTTTATAAATAACTATAATACTTAATAGAATGAGAAAGTAGAAGAATTTTATTTTATTTTTCAATTTTAAAGTTTTCTCAATTTTCCAAATCTCATGTATTTTTAGTTCACACTCTTCATATATGTATATTTATGTATCTTGTTCAAATTTTCAATCGTTAATAAAATACTTTTTATTCATCCACTTAAGTTCAAAAATCCAGTTTTTAAACTTGTAGTGGAGGACACTTAAGGTTTGTAGAGTTTTTTCAAATATTAGTTCATTAATTAAATTTCATTAATTAATTTTAGTTTTGTATAAGAGAAAAAAAATTGTCACTTAATTTTGTGATTCTGTCATATGTATATACATATTTATACTAGTTGTAATTCTTTAATAAAAAGTAACTAAAATAAAATTTTTCTTTGTTGACCTTAGTAGAAATAGATTTTAATTTTTTTTAATATTACTTGTTTATTTTATAATTATGGAACATAAAAAATTCTAAATGTTTGTACTTTATAAGTACACTCTGCATTCTGTGAAGAATGTTTTATATATCTTAAAAAAGAATTTCTCTTATACTTACAAAAAAATTCATGTTCGTACCTGTTTTTCAAATGGTTGAGAACTTTGTGTGTGTGTGCAAATATATGCACAGACAATTTGAAGCATGGTGTAACACAAAATCTTACATTGCAAACTGAGAAATACATTTATTGGGTCTCAAGCAACAAATTACACGTTGTCTTGTCTATCTTTCTTCCATATTTAAAATTTTTAAGAATCTAAATTCCTGCCTTTAAAGAAAAATTACCTCGTTCACCACAAAGAAAACCCCTGATGAGAAGCATTTCAGTGCTATAGACAAACTACAATTCTTAAAAACATTAGCACTAATAATCTAACAAGGAGAGGGCACAACTAAGGAAATTCATTTCAGGTCGAGACTTGGTGTAATAGTAGTACTCCTTTAGGGTGTTCAATCCTTAACGCGTAATTCCTTCGAATGGCCAGTCAATTCGGAGAAAAAAGCCTTCGAAATTCATGCTTAGCTTTTATACGATTAAGTTTCAATTTTCTCCACCGGCCTAGTGGCTCAATCGGTAAATCGATTAATTATTAATAATTTTAAATAATAAATTTATATTTTTTTCTTTATAAAACACAAAATAATTACATAAATATAATGTAATATTTAATGAACCTTTCATAAATAAATTTATTTAATTTTAAAAAGTAACTAAAGGAATTGAAAGAAAAAGATTTTTCGGGTGATTCGAACTCAGATCCACCCACTTCGAAGGCAGACTATTTACCAATTGAGCCACTGGGCCGGTGGAGAAAATTGAAACTTAATCGTATGAAAGCTAAGCATGAATTTCGAAGGCTTTTTTTCTCCGAATTGACTGGCCATTCGACGGAATTACATTAAGGATTGAACACCCTAAAGGAGTATTACTATTATACCAAGTCTCGAATCGAAATGAATTTCCTTAGTCATGCCCTCTCCTTGTAAGTATAAGAATTAGAAATACGTGCAAAAATCAATGATAGACAGGAGAAAATATCAGTACCCTTACTCTGGTGGTGGTTAGCTTTAGTTAGCTCGTACTGTGTACGGGCAAACCAGTTAAGGAATTAATAGGCCAAGAAATTCAATGACTTGTAAATTTTAAGAAAAGATTTATGTATTACTTGAAAGAAAGATAAATTGTTTTAGATTTAATATTTTTAGTTATATATAAGCTCAAAATCTGTATAAAACGTACGAACTGTTGACAATTATTGTTAAGCCCATAAAGAAACCTTAAGAATTTTTTAGGCTTCGGTAGAGAAAATTCGTAAATCAATGTCCAAATTTTAAATCCAAAATTAGTAGTTTTTAATTAAAAATTCGTGAAATAATTCAATACATAAAACTAACTAAAAAACTTTTTTATATTGAAAAAAAAAGGTTTTTAGAGTATTACAAAAGAGTTTTCTGACTTATAGATTTCTATTTAAAAGTAGAATTTAATAAATACATTATTTTTTTGCCAAACGATTTCTTATTTGTTGCTTTTCTCACAAAAATAATTTTGAATAAAAAAATAAAGCAATAGTTGTGAACAAATATCGTCTGCATCATACACAAATAAAGAAATGTGTAAAAATCATTCTTGACAAATATCTTTTGCTTTAAATAAATATTTAAACAATTAATTTATTCTTAATAATATCAACTTATTTTTTTAAAAAAAAAGATCGTGTTAAATATTTAGATTCTTAATTTCTAACAAGTAATATAAAAAAAGTTTTAAAGTCAATTTCTACTTAGTTCCACAAAGAAAAAATTTTTTAGTGACTTTGGAATATAAATACGTATATACAGTGAACCACAAAAGTGTTCGTACACTCGCAATTTCCAATAAAATGTATTGTTTTCAACTAATAAAAATAATTATATATCGAAATTATATAATTTTTTTATGATATCTCTCTGCAACTTATTTTTAATGGAATGACATAATCAATTTTTTAAGAATGGTACAACTACTATTTTTAAAAATTAATAATCAAAAGGCTAATAAAAATTTACGCCACAAGTCTTCGTACACTTAACAAAAATCTCAACATACCTTTAAATATTGTATTTCTTTGTTAATTTGGTACTTAGTAGGATATCTTTTAGTGTCCACAACTACTTTTAAACGTCTTGGTATAGATTTAATAAGTTTTTTTTGTAATTGCTGCATCGATTTTCCTCCATGCTTCTGTGACTACAGTTTTTACTTCTCATTATGTGTTTATGTGTCATGCTTTCCTTTTTTAATATCATATTCTCACTAAATATGTTCTACAGGGCTAAATAAAGTGATTGAGAGGTGTTTTCAGATTTTGTGGATAGTTATAGAGGCGTCAGCGGCGTTCATTGAGAGTAGTGCGCTTGGCGTCATTATCCTGTTAAAAAATGAAGTCGTCTTCAACATCCAAAATTTGGGCAGTTAATTTAAAATTTCCTTTTAAAATATTTAAATAGAGCTCATGATTCTGAATACCATCAAAAAACACCAAATTACCTAATCCTGAAGCCGATTTACACCCCCTCGCAGGAACACTTCCACCTCCATGGTTCATTGATTCAACTAGATTCTTGCGATTAAATTTCAGAAAATTCGAAATTGACTGCAAATTGATTGGAAGGACAGGAAATTCAACATTTTTTGTTTCGATGGTCGCATAATAGTTTGTAAATGATAAAATGAGGAATTTTATCCCATAAATTAATGTGGAAAAATAACTCCTCCATCTCCATACTGAAACATTCTTGAGAGGGTGGTGGTGTAAATCTGCTTCAGAATTGGGTAATATGTTATTTTTTGGTGGTATTATGAAGCATGAGTTGTATTTAAATATTTCAAAGAGAAACGTTAAATTATCCGCCCAAATTTTGGGTATTGGAGACTTCCTTTTTTTAACAGGATAATGTCACCAAGCTCACTGCTCTCTATGTACGCCGCTGGTGTCTCTATAACTGACCCCGAATTCTGAAAACACCTCCTCAATCACTTTATTTAGCCCTGTAGAAAATATTTGGTGAGAATTTGATTTTAAAATAAGGAAAACATGACATAAAACACATAATGAGGAGTAAAAACAGAAGCCACAGAAGCATTGAGGAAAATCGATGCAGAAATTACAAAAAACTGATTAAATCTATACCAAGAAGCTTAAAAGTTGTTGTGGACACTAAAAGATATCCTATTAACAACTAAATTAAGAAAGAAGTACAATATTCAAAGCTATATTGAGATTTCTGTAAAGTGTACGAAGACTTTTGTGGTGTAATTTTTTAGTAGCTTTTGGATTATTAATTTTTAAAAATAACAGTTATACTATTTTTTTTTAAAAAAAATATTAGGTCATTTCATTAAGAACAAGTTGCGGATATTATAAATAAATTACAATTCCGAAATATTAATTTTTACTAGCTGAAAACATTACATTTTATAAGAAATTGCAAGTGCACGAACACTTTTGTGGTCCACTGTACACATGACAGAATTACAATACTATAAGTGGGAAAACATCTTTTAAAAATAACATTAAAAACTTTTTAACCATATTAAATTTGTGTAATAAAACATTCTTTAATAAAATTTGAATATAATAGGTAAGAATTTATCTTAAAGACAATGTAAAAGAGGAATGCTGACGTCTAAATGGCATATGATTATTCAGGTTAAGTTTATCCAAAGGTGCTACTATCCAGAAAAATAATATCGACTGAAATTTTCTCTAAAACTATAATTAATTAATTAAATTTAATTATTGAATTAATATATTTGAAAAAAACTGTATTAACTTCAAGTGTCATCCCCACTACAGATTTAAAAAAAATGTATTTGAACTTGAGTGAGAATGAATAAAAAGTATTTTAATAGCGATCTAAAATTTGAACAGGATATTTAAATAAATATGTATAAGGAGATTGTGAACTATTAGTAGGAATTGAACACAAAAATGAGATCGATAAATAAGAGATGACACTTCAAAGTTATGAAACAAAGATTCAATGATATTTCTAAAATTAGATTAGTTCCGAACGAATTTTTTAAAAATTATTTTATTAATTCATTAATTTAGGGTAAAATTTGAAATAAAAATAAATAATTTAACAAATATTTATTTTTTATTTACTTAACGATTTCTAACAAATAGGTAATTATTATTACAAAAAAAGTTGCTTTAACCGTGAAAAGCTCAATAATTATTTGAAATAAAAAATTAAAATTAATTTCCAATTTTTTTATAAATTACTTACTTATAATTATCTTAGTTATTATTGGTAAAAATGGGTGTTTATATATTGAGTATACACATGATAATTTATATTGAATATATATAGGAGAATTAATATAGAGTAATATATTAAGTTTTTATATGAGTGAGCGAGGGAATATTAAAATCGCACTATTGAGTTACTCGAGGGCCTTTTGGTGACGGACCTCGTAATTTTAAGCCACATTAAATGAAGAGGACGACCCTTGGTGTGGCCTCCCCTCTCATAACTTCCCCATTAGACCAGCGGGAGAATGTTTGAGCTTCAACACAAACTTAACTTGCATCAGCCTCCACTGCACGGCAGTTCTTTAGCAGTACAAGGCTCGAACTCATGACCCACCATCCACGAGATTGGGACTTTGACCCCTAGGCTGACACGGTCATAAAGGAGAACTTATATTTTAAGAATAATTAATAGGGTGGTTTTGACACAACGTAGATGTTCAGATATTCGACGAAACATATATAAAGTATATGTACTATATATCTTAGTAGTATAGTGTAGTATATATCTTAGAGAATATGGCTTAGATTTTTTTTGGACATACAGAATTGTGAGACAAAACTTTACACACACACAAGACAGACTAAAAACTATAAATACAGTTATTTATTTAAGCAAATCTCACAAAAAATTCTCACAAAAATAAGATTCTATTTAAGGTATCCGACTACGTTCGGAACCGTGATCTTAAGAAAACGCATAAATGGATAATTTTATTACATTTAGTGTCACTTAGATTAGAATATATGTATAAAATTGTTTTAAGGACATTTTGACAAAAAAAAATTATTTAAATACAATATTTTGGCAAAAAATTAACTTAGAATAACCTTTTTTCAAAATGTTCTCCTCTTATAAAAAATGCTTCTAAAACAATAATATTTTGTGTGTATGTGTGTGTTTATATAAAGTAAAGACTTCTCCAGAGAGTGAACTATTTTTTCTGAAAAATTCATTCTATTTTCAGAGTTACAATCCATTGAAATAATTTTATCGGCGTTTTTTTCTCAAAGTTTCTCCCCTCTGTTGTTTTAAAACATGGATAAACCCATTTCTAAATTATATATTTAAAAAAATTCTCATTAAGACTCTGTACAGAGGTCTGAGGTATATACAGGCAAAAAATATTGTAATAGAAGCATTTTTCATAAAAGGAGAATGTTTTGAAAATGGGTCCTTCTATGTTCATTTTTTGTCAAAATATTGTACTTAAATACGTTTTTGTTGTAAAAATATTCTTAAAACAATTTAATATACGCTTTCTAATCCAAGGGACACTAAATATCATAAATATTATCCATTTATACGCTTTTGCAAAATCACGGTTTCGACCGTAGTCGGATACTTTAAGTGAGCAAAAATTATCATTGTAGGGGATTGGGAAAAATGAAATGGATGCATACATATAATACTTAATGAACATTTTAAATTCAAGATTTAGGTCACAGGAATAAAAACATAGAAGGGGAAATCTCAATTGTAATTCTGACTGGAGAGAGAAAGAAGGAGTTAACCCAGTGATTCTCAAAGTTTCAATATTCAATCATAATTTTCATCGCTCCCCCTCATACAATAACAATGGATTGAATTCAATAATACTATACTTTGATGCTAAAGCTACAATACGACTTTAATCTCTTAAGTGCCACTGGTGTATATACACTTCTCGCTCAACCAAAACGTTAATTTCCCCAGGCGTATATATACGTCTTTCCGAAGTACGATCTTTTCTTTGCACTGCTATCCATAAAATTATTCCGAAGGTTTTGGAATGCAGTAAAAGGACCTTGACTGAAGGATTTACTTATTTCATATTATTTTGCTTCTTTATTCCTTATTCCCCCCCCCAATACATCGCATACGCGCGCCTACGTGGAAAACGGTTGGCATTGGGAAGCGAATCTCGTAACCTTTAATCGGAAGTTAAGGTGTGTTAACAGTTATAAACCACACAAATTATCAAGATAAGTGTTATTTTTTGCATATAATTTTATATATGACAATCTCATGGGGTCAATGGTAATTATTAAACTTTTTCTTAACTTTGTACTGTTAAATTAATTATAAAATACATTGTATAGCACTTAATACATTTTTAAGTGTAATATATAAGTGTAAATGTGTTTTTTTTAATTTTTTATTATGTCAGAATGCATTTATTAATTTACTGAAAGTGAACAAACAAATTTAACTAAATAAAATTTTGTTTTCGACTTTTCAAAATGCTCGCGCCCCCCCTCGTAGAGTTTTCTCGGCCCCTGATGGGGAGGGGGCGTGCCCCACAGTTTGAGAAATGCTGAGTTAACCGTAGAAAAAGGCATTTCTTAATTAAAAAACGAATATTTAACCCAAATTTTTCTTAAGGTATCCGACTACTCGTGACAACTTAAAACAAGCAAACAATGGGGAAATGGGAATTTTTTTTGTGGTTTTTAGATTTATTTAGTGCATTATAAGAAAAATATGCTAAAATTAAGTAGAGAAAAAGAAATTATATTATTGCTAAAATGGGAAAAAATTGGTAAAAATTTACAAAAAATTACATAAACAGGATTCATTCTGCACAAAAAGATTATGAACAAATTTTCGATTGTCCTGTGTGTGTGTCGCTTTGCTATTTTTTTTTTAAATTACCTCCAGGATAAGAGATATCTTAATTTTTACAAAAACTAGAGAACTTTATACTAGTTATTATATAAAATTGCTTAAAAAATCAGTGACTATATTCATATAAGGGACTGTACATTTTGTAATAAAACAATGATTGGTAAATATGAAGGTTAAAACACTTTTATTATATTATACAGAACATACACAAGAAAATTCAGTTAACTATTTTAAAAACTTTTTAAGTAATCGAGGTCTCAGTGTTTGAGCATTTTCAAAAAAAAAAATGTCGAGTAAAAAACATTTTAAAATAGGACATCTTGTTTAAAGTGGTTGCATTTGCTTTTATTAAAACACTTGTAGTTTTCGTTCTAGTGAATGGAAAATAATAAACTTTGTACTTTTATAAAACTAATAAGATGGCCTATAAAACAAAATTATAATTCTGTTTGTTAATATTTGGTAAAATTCACAATTTTAGCGTAGTCGGATACCTTAATATAACAATTCATTTTTTTAACATTTTGTTTATGAATACATTAATAAAGTGCATAAAAATCATGATAATTTATGATAGATTTGCTTCATTACTGTATAAATATGGCATAAAAATTTCAGGCTTTAAAATTTCCACACTACCCAATGCATTTATATTTCAAATTACTTAATATCCAGCGGGTAAAGTTCTCGGAAGGCTACAATTGACGGAAACGTAAAACAAGGTATTTCAAAAGTAATTTGCAAAACAACTTCTCTTCCTCCGCGAAAGCATACATTCTGCGAAATCATTCTTCTCAAATTAATCATTTAGGGATGATTCATCGGGAGTTGCATGGATTTCCCGGAAAACTCGGATTCTGGAGAAATGCCACGGTGAAATCGTGCAGAATGTTAATTTATCCCTGTTCTGGGAATCATAGCATCGTTTGATGGAAGACGCCGTTCGCTGAATTGGCTGTAAACATGATTGTAAATGTAAACAAAGGGAAAAGCGGTTACGGAGGGTTGAAATGCTTGCAATAAAACAAACATGACATAATAATAAGAGATTATAAATAATGAAATTTTTCGGGGAAGTATTTTATTTTTAATACGAATTGTTTAAGTGTATTGTTTACTTTTTGCATGCAGGTAAATGTTGGAAGATATTAATGGAAGTATGTTGTTTATTTCAATTTAAAAATCGTACTCAAAAATAAATAGAAAAAAGTAAAGATTTTAAGCTTGATGTTGTTTTAAAAATACTTTTTATTGGGTTATATTATTGTACCTTTATTAAAATAAATATTACGTAACAACACAAGATAGTGACAAAGTTCACTTTTTCTTGGAAGCGATTTAACTTTCTGGAGAACATTAGTGAAAATAATTGTTTTTATATATGTTACCGTTAAAGTGTATAATTTAGTTGTTTCATAGAATAACTATAGGTACTTAATAAAATAACTAGACAAGTCAGTTAAAGTATATAATAGATGAAAAATTTCATACTTTACGTAGTTATTCTATGAAATAACAAGGTATTCCATGAAATAACTAAGGTTAGATCGTTGAAGGAAGTGAAAAATAAACAATTTCAACGTTGTTTTAAAAATTAATTGATCATAAATAGCTAAAATCTCTCGAAAAACACATTTTATCCCTTTTGCCGATGAATAATAAGGGAAAGCAGACATGATATAATTTATTATATTAGTCATATTTATATATATATTAGTTAAACACAGTAAAGATGAAAAAAGAATATGTTGCAAAAATATATTTTTTTAAATATTATCAACAAAGGGCATGCAAGACTGTTGCTTCATAAAAACATTGTGTTAACTTATTAAAACAAAAATGTAAGAGAATATTAATTAAAATTTTATGAGAGACACCTTTATTTTATTTTTTATTATTTATTAGAGCAAGTATTGCTGTGATGACACTTTGGACTGAACTATTTATTATTTTTTAAGATAAGGACACTGTTTATATATATAGTATTACACATTCATATATATTTTTTACACGAGCACTTATTAAATCTTGTCCAGTACCGCAACTTTGAGCTGTTGCAATAGATCGAAAGGATGGGTCAATGTTTGGAACGTCTTCAATGGAAATTAATTCTCGCTGACATATATATATACTGAACTGATATCTAGAGCAGAGTGCTTCTCAAACTTTCCGCATTTGCTACCCAATATTCATTCATAATTTTCATCGCGTCCCCCTTCCTTACAATAACAATGTATTGAATTCAAAAATACTAAACTTCGACGCTAAATCCACAATGTGACTTTAAACTCAGAAGTGTCACCGGCGTATATAAACGTCTCGAGCAACCAAAGCGTTGATTGCCCCGTACGTATATATACGTCATTCCGAAGTACGATCTCTTCTGTGCATTGCTATCCATAAAAATATTCCGAAGGCTTTGGGTTACAATAAAAGGACCGTGATAGTATTTTCGAAAGATTCACTTATTTCAGAGGATTTGCTTATTTATTCCTTTTCTCCCCCGCCCCTTCAATACATGACATACGCGTGGTTACGTCGAAAACCGTGCCATTGAGGAAAGAATCCAGTAACTTTTTATCTGCAGTTAATGGATTAAATATAAACCGTACAAATTATCAAAATAAGTGTTTTTTTTTGTACATAATTTTATATATGACAAGCCCTTGGGATCAATGGTAATTATTAAACTTATTTTTATATTATTGTTAAATTAGTTATAAGATATACTGTGCAGTATACTGATACATTTATAAGTTTATTATGTCGGTGTAAATGTGTATTTTATTTTTTTATTACGTCAGAATGTATTTTGATTGTTTACTTTCAGTAAATTAATATTTTTTTAAAAATAATCTTTTGTTTACTACTTTTTAATATGTTCGCGCCCTCCTTACAGAGTC
>BMAV01015961.1:53754-65776 GCA_019973955.1 Trichonephila inaurata madagascariensis
ATATAGTAATATAAAATAAAAGTGAAGAAGTACTAGAACCTACAGTGCTAAAGCAGGAAGAAATTTGAATTCACCAGACATAACAAATGTAGATACAAAAAAGTCTTTGGACTAAACTGGAGACCTATTATGATTTCTAAAGCTGTCGCTGAATTAGGGTTAGTAATGCTTTATGGATCCCACCTTCCCCGTACAGCAGAAATTTTCGACATAATATAAAATATATATATATATATAGTCGAACCAGTTTTTATGCGGTCCTTTTTTTATGCGATTTTGTTTTTGTGCGACCGCGTAAAAAAAACCTTTCTGCAGTATTTCGACAAATTGGTTTGTTATATGTAAGAATTCTTGAAATTTTCAAGCATTTTTTGTGCGGTTATATTTATGAGGTTTGTATAAACCGTACAAAAACAGGTTCAACTGTATATATATATTTAATAATAGATTTATTTCACCATAAATACCAACATGAGTATAAAGTAGAGGTGGGCAATTGTATAAGGAAATTATTAATTTGCTTAAACATCTATTTTTATTTCAATTGAAAGGAACTCTGAAAATAATCTGAGTTTTTCACAAATCTTAGTTTATGTAGTTTATATTATAGAAATTCCACTACATATTGGCAAAATATTTTTATTATGGAAACATTTTCCATAAAAGAAGAAAGTTTTGAAAACACGTCATTCTGTCTTCATTTTTTGCCAAAAAACATCATTTATATAATTTTCTTTGTAACAACGTTCTTGAAACAATTTTATACATGCATTATAATCTAATTGACACTAAATATCATAAGTATTATCCATTTATACGCTTTTACAAAATCACGGTTCCGAACGTAGTCAATTACCTTTAAATTTGAATTTTACATTGATTTTTTTTTTAAATAAGTGAATAGTAATTCATATAATTCGCAGAAACGAATAAAATTTAATTGATTACTCTCATATTTTTACAGCGATTATAAGTAAATAAAATATTTTATTGAAGGCTCAGAAAATATGTAAACTGGCTTATAAATCAGAAACTCATGTAGTTCAGAAACTAAATTTGATTAAAAAAAAGGTAATTAAATCCCTGATTATAACACCAATCGCAAATAAAACAAACTTGTTACACTTATATGGAAAAAATACTCCAGAAAAATTCATCTCCTTTTTAGCTTATTAAAAACAGAATTCCACTTTGAAATTGATAACAACAGTTTTATTCCACAAAACAAATAAAAATACAGCTTCTTTTTTATATTTTTTCGTTCATAATAAAGACTTCAGAAGAATCTGATTCATTTTTCACAAAGCCATTCCCTACGAAACAAGAAAAGGTTTATATTTTTTTTTCACACAACGCACTCGTGTGCATTGTGTTTTATGCACCAAACAATGACTCTCCCCTCATTTAACTCGACTGCAATTAAAACAAAAGACACCAACAATCGCCATCACCATAATTGGGGTTTCTAAATGCCAGGAACAAATTTCACTGCCATTAATGAAAGGAGGATAAAAATATTTGGAAACAAATAGCCAACGGATACGCAATTTCCCAACTTTTTTTTTTTCTCGTGAAAAGGGATACATAATCAAACATCCGGAATGTATGTCGGTAATGAAAAGAAGTGAAGTTGAAAAGAACTTACTTAAAAAACGTAAAAAAGTACATAATCGCATAAAATAGAATGCGTTATCAAGTAGTCATTCTTAATTTTCTGCGGCTATGTGTGTGTGTGGCACCAAATACAAAAGCAGATTTAAAATGAATTCGGGCATTTAGAATTTTGTTTTGAATGTGATGTAACAACTTTGGACTGATTTATAAAGCTTATTTTTATCGTTTAGTCCTTTGTATTTTTTCAATTAGAGTCGTTATAGCTACTTTTTTAGAGTATTTTTAGTTTTTTGAGCCCTATTTTCAAATTTTATTTAATCTCAAATCATGTTTTTCTCTTTGTTAAATAGTAAATGTATCAATGATTTAAATGTATGACTGTTATTAGTAAAATATATGACATTTTATAAATATCAGAACGTTACTTTTAACTAGTTCAATTTAATCTTAAAATAATCATTATGAAAACAAACTGATAATGTGAAGCGGTTTAATTTATCAAATAAGGACAGTAATATTATTTACTCCCCATACGATTTCAAATTAGTAGACTTTTAGTAAGTGGATTCGATTTACGGATACATGCTCTAAATTTATTCTGGTGAGGTTCTCTGACCTTGATAACGCTTTTGTAACGCAATGAAATTCGCCCTTTCTTATCTCTCTTCTCTTTTTTTTTCACTATACTTCTATTTAATTATAATGCTCAAATGAATACTTCAGGGTTCCTTTGCAAAAAATTTCACAAAAATTGAGGGTAGCAATTTTGATATGTAATTGTATTTTCACATAAAACAAATGAAACACATAGTCATTGTCAAATGTTTGACTCCATTATTGCTCAACTGTGTCTTTATATAATCCTAAAGAACTTATTAGAATCTTCTAAAGATTTTTCATCAGATATCCATCCTCTAACCTCCTGAAATATTTTAGGGACATGTATTTTGATCGCTTGGCGACATCTTACTAAGAAATTTGTTCACTAAGTCTATCTCGGCAAGGTCTTTTCGATGAATTTTACGTTACCAAAGAATATTCTCTCATAGTCTTCAAACGATAATTTCAGTCACAATACCGAATAATACGCACGCACGTACACACATGCACGCCCACACGTGCGCGCACACACACATGTACGTCTGCACACGCACATACACCCATGTACCCCCACCCGCACACGCACGCACATGCACACACACATTACTTGTTAAAAACTCCGTATTCAAACAATAATTCTTTATGCTCAAAATTCATTGAATTATTTTTTTACATGTAATTGAAAAATTTCCTTGTGTTTAATATATTTAACTAAAATGACTATTATTTAATGAAAAATCCTATGATATAACACACTTTAAGACTATAATTCAAGTGTGTATTTTTTTAAAATCGATCTGAATCCACAATGTTTCTTTGCACAAAGTTCATATTTAACATGTTTAAAATTCGTCTTTAATACGAATTCCGATTCACCTTTGAATAAAAACACATTAATAAACAAAAGAGAATGAAGAGAGAGTCTGACAAACGACCCAATTGCATAATTAACTTCTCCTCATTTAGAACTTGATTTGCGCTGGCTGGTGAATTCGGAAATAAATTGTTCTACTTGATTGATCACCAAATCGATAATTCGAGAAATGAGTATTAAGATTTACTCTCCATCTCCATCAATCTGTTTGAAGGTCGCTTTCCATATCTCATTTTTCTCTAAGTCAATTAGTACATCAACACGAGTCCTCTACAAACAATACGAAAATTCAAATAAGAAAGTTGCGTGAAAGCCTGTGCACCAATGAAAGCAGAGCATTTATTACGTTTGAAAACTAGTTTCTAAAACGTCATTCATTGGTGCATAACAATTCCCAAAAATGAATTCCCCATTCTGTCATTTTTGCAATTTGATGAATGACAAACGGATAAGAGACTGGAAGGTTCCAGGAAAATCCGGAAAATCCTGGAATACGGGATTATGTAGAGGCCCGATACAACGTAATTAATGTTGAAATGCTGTTCTAATCTTCCTAAGTCTTAAGCCTTTCATTTAGTGATTAATGTTTTCGTTTTATTTCGCTTCTAAACGCAGTTATTAATTATAACGTTGATATTAATTCAGTCGAGGGAAACATTTGAAAAGTCAAATTTGACGCATTGCAATTTTGAAGCCTTTTCAGGGATTCCATAGAAACAAGAATCAGCTTAGTTTCACTGATTTTGACAATGGGTCTTTTGTTCTACGTTTATTACTAATGACTGCGTGAAAATAACAATATTAATCAACGAAAACGATAAAAATATATCAAGATTAAAAAAGCATTAAAGACCTCTATAATTAATTACTTTTTTCAAAATAAAAAAAGTAAAATTTGTGAAGGATTTATTTGACTGGAGTGAAAATCCCACTGAATCCCATTATTTATTCAGCCGATTTGACTTTCAACACAAATATTAACATATATATTTAAATAAATATAAATAAAACATAGTTCAGAGAAACAAAAATATGACATTAGATGAATTAGAAATAATTAGAAATCAATCGTGAGCATAAAATAAAAATAAAAGTTTTAAAATTATATTGAAAATTTCTGAATTAACTTAGTGAAACCTCAGATTTAGGAATGTTAAGTAGGGTTAAGCTATATGTATAAACACACACATATATATGTACTAGAATTGGAACTTTAAGATGGGCAACACTGCTGTAAAAACTCTACACAACAAAACCAAAGAATGTGGCGTTTACCACACGGGAGTTACATATCTACCTTACCTCTCAGCAAAAAGACTCGTCCTCTCTACGCCACGTTCATGCGGAGTGACGCGAAGGGCTGACCTTGTATTAGCTTGCAGTCCTAAATAAGTGTTGTCAGGCTGTTTTTAAAACAAGAACAAATAAGAGTTGGACAAAAATTTAATGTACCAGCGGTCGCACAGCACGACAATGTCATCTAGAGCTTCAACAGGCTTGCGGGGAATCTGCATTGCCTTACAGAACTGTAGCAAGATGGGTAATAGCCTTCAATGAAAGACGCCAAAATGGGGCAGACATGTATCCGCCAAGTCATTCTAGTCTTAGCGAAGCAGAAGCTCATGCTGATGCGGCACTAATTGACAGTTATCGACGCTGAATGATTCGTGAGCTGGCTCGACAGACAAGATTTGCGCATACGACTGTGCTGCAAATTCTGAGGTAACTCCTGGGCATGAGAAAAATTGCTTCATGATGGGTTCCACATCATTTTACGGATGTGCAGAAATGGCCACGATACGATGCTGCTCGAACCTATCTGGAGTGCTATGAGCACGAAGAAGAGGCTTTTTTACACGTATCATTACGCTGGGTGAGATTTGGACCAGATCGTACCAGCCAGAACTGAAATGCCAAGCAAATGAATGACGTCATTACAGGTCACCACGACTTTCGAAATTTCGTCAGAACCCCACAAATGTGAAAGTTATGGTGATTCTTGTGTACGAGTGTGATGGTGTCATTCTAACCCACATACCGTTCTTCCACAGCAGACCCTCAATATGAAGTATTACTCCTCATTTTTGGAGAAATATCTCAAACCAGCTTTGAGAAAAAATAGCGACACTTTCTGTAGGACCCTCCTATCATTTTGCATGACAATGCTCGCCCGCATGCAGTGCAATCTGTGAGTAATTTGTTCGATCTATGGGACTGGGAAGTGCTTTACCAACCACCATACTCCCCAGATCTAAGCCCTTGTTGCTTTGACTTAGTTACTAAGAGGAAGGAACTACTTCGGGGCATTCACTTCAAAACTATTACAGAGATTCTTGCGGCAGTAGACCGGTCCATTCGAACTATCAACAGAACAGGTGTTTTACGTCTTCCCCATCGTTGAAAACGGGTTGTACACAATGCTGGCGACTATACTGAAGGACTGTAAAACATAGTGAATCACTTTTGTATTCCATGTAAAAAAAGCAGTTGCCACTATTTAAGTACAAACCCTATATAATATATATAAAGATTAAAAATCATTATATATATAAATAGTTAAAACTGTTAAAAAAATGGAAAAAAATTACAAACATGAATTTATTTTGTAATGGGCTCTAGGTTCTATTCGCGTTTCTATTAGATGCTCAAGGCAAATCCTTCTTAACTGTTGTGTCATTATAAAATCACTTTACGTGGCGCAGCCGTGATTTATTGAAATGTGAGTTGCCATTTAAAGTCGAGTAAAGAGAGAGGGTTGTCGGTCGGGATGCTGCTACAGAAGTTAAAGAGTTGGAGTTGTAATAATCGAAGTTTCCGGATTTTCGGATTTCAGGAAAGATATCCGAGATCTCTACAGGGAAAGACCATATGTGCAGCGGAATTAGATGCAAAAATTAAGCAATTGAATAATAATTAGTAATATTTTGGTTATTAACTAAGATATCCGACTACGTTCGGAACCGTGATTTTAAAAAAGCGCATAAATGGATAATATTTATGATATTTAGTGTCTCTTAGATTAGAATACATGTATAAAGTTGTTTTAAGGGCACAGTTTGACAAAAAAAAGATTTAAACACAATATTTTGGCAAAAAATTAACTTCGAATAACCTTTTTTCGAAATCTCCTTTTGAGAAAAATGTTTTTATTATAATAATATTTTGCCTGTATGTAACTCAGACCTCTGTACAGAGGCTCAACTATGATTTTTGAAAAATTCACATTATTTTCAGAGTTACCACCCATTGAAGTAATTATCGGCGTTTTTTTCTAAAAATTTCTCCCCTCTGTTGTCGTAAAACATGGATAAAACCCACTTCTAAGTTAAATATTTCAAAAATTCTAGTTAAGCCTCTGTAAAGAGGTGTGAGCTATAGACAGGCGAAATATTATTATAATAAGAAGCATTTTTCACAAGAGGAGAACATTTTGAATAAAGGTTATTCTAAGTTAATTTTTTGCCTAAATATTGTATTTATATAATTTTTTTTGTCAAAATGTCCTTAAAACAATTTTATACATGTATTTTAATCTAAGTGATACTAAATATCATAAATATTATCCATTTATACGCTTTTGCAAAATCATGGTTCCGAACGTAGTCGGATACCTTAAGTTGACCTTTTTCTTTGTTTAAGATAAGATTTGATAGTAAATTTATACATAAAATAAAGGTGTTAGTTTTATTAAAAATGTCACCGAGCATCCGAATTCACAAGCAACCGGCGGTCATGACATTTTTTATGTATTTAACTCCTTAGGAATTTAATGAAATAGATGTGTATTTGGATACAGATTAAACTTAACTAAAATTACAATTATTTGGCTTATTGGAATGTATTTGATTTATGGTGAATAAATTCATAGAAATAAAAATAAGTATCACAAATATTTCCTTATTAAACAAATATTTTTTTATTCTTAAATTAGTGATATAATGCTACTCTAACAACCAATATGCATACATTACAATTATTCCATTATTGTACTAAATAGTTATTTTTAAAGCTGATGCATTTAATTTACTATTATATTAATATATGCTTTGGTTTTAATTACAAAAATAATGAAATATTTTTTCAATTTTTAAATTATAATTAAATGCAGTAATGAACTACTTGTGTATTATGGTAGATTGTATTACGCTTATTGCATAGTATGGATTTGATAATCTTGTATTATATATAAATTTTTATAATGAAAACCTTCAAGCAAATATAATTTTATAAAGAGTATATTTTTATAATAATTTTATATAATTTTATAATAATTTTTTTACCAAATATTATTTTAGTGTAAGAAATTTATACAGAGACTAAATAGATTTTTACTCATGTAGTATTCATCAGTACTGTTCGAACTGTTAAGTATTGATTAAATATAAAAAAATACGTTAGCAAAATTTTAATTTTATTTACAAAATTTTTACAAATATAAGAATTCTATGTTCTCAGTTTATAAGAATATATATTTTTTTGCTTTAAAATAGCTATTATTAAATTTATACATTGAGGCTTCTTTATGACAAATACACAATTTTAGATGATTATTTTTTTATCCTTTTTTTAACAATATTATGGATCACAAATTGATTTTCTGAAATATAACTGATGAACTAAATTAATGCTTCAAAAACAAGTTACCGTTCATGCACATAGTACTTACAAGCAGAGGCTCTAGCAAGTGCAATGAACATCTTTGTGCAGTGAAACATGCCATACATGTTGCTTTCCCGCAGTAATACTCTCCTTGAAGAAAATTGAGTTTTACAGGGGAAAACCGCTTCCCAGCATGAATATGAAAAATAAGATTATGACAATAGAAGATGCTAGAAGGATTACCAGATTGGCAACTTAAGTGTCCTTAATGACAGATGTAGTGAAAAATTATATCGCCAAGGAATTTTTGAGAAGTTTCTGAGACTGAACCTTCTGGAAATTTCCATGAGGCTATACAAAGCTCGATGGAGTTCAGAAGTCAGTCAATCGAGATGAAAATCTGTGATAAGACAGATAAACTTTTATCTGCCTAAGATCCAGCTAGTGGAACTGATTTAGAGACTTGCTTCTGGAGTGTTGTACAGTTTATTTATAAAGAGAATTTTTTCAGCTGCTGTAAATAATCTGTTATAATTATATATATATATATATATATATATTATAAAAGTACCTCATTGGAAAAGTAATTTACATTTTTATATATTAAGAAATATTATTACGAATTACATACAGTGCAATACATTTCTTGTTTCGAAAAAAATCAGGAAAAAAAACTACAAACATTTAATTAAATATTGCTTAATTCAAAAATACCCAATTATTTTTAATTATTAAGGATTAAAGTTTCAAAGAATATTAATAGTTTATTACTATAAATTTATCATTTTTCCTATAGATAGATATAGTTACCTGCATATATTCAAATTATAGATAAAATTACTTTTATTCTCTTAGTTTTATATTAAACATAGTAATTTACTTAAATGCATTTATAGTTCTAATGTCCCTTAAGTAAAGGTAGAACTTATACATACTATTTGATTATTTTATTTCTATTAATTTCCTAATTTTGCTAAGTGCTATTTAGTCAGCTACTATTGAATTTGTATTTGGGTCCAGAACCTGGCAATAACTTGTTTATTGTATTCAGATTTATCACGAAGTATGCTTTTTTAATGCAATTTTCAGGTCAGTTTCCGTAATGCATTTAGACATCCTATCCATTATTTTCAATTAATAATATTAACAGAAAAGGGAAAGGTTGGCTGGCCGTTCAACCCCACTTTTATATAAATTATAAGAGCTTTCTTAAATCAGCAATGTTTATAATGCTGCAGTATCCATATTTATATATATGGATACTGCACAGCATTATATATATATATATATATATATATATATATATAGTCGGACCTCCAATTTACCAACCTCTATGTACAGAATGTTTCTATTTTGCCGATTTTTCCTGGAACCCAGAACATTTTACTGTTTTCATCTTAAAAATGACATTCAAATAGCGAAGTGCATTTTCTATTTCATGAACTTTTTTTTCTCATGTGATTCATTTTCTTTTTTCTGTATTTTAAAAAAATTCTTGACATCTCAAATTATTCTCTTTTTTAACACATTTTATGATAATCAATGGCCTTGAACTGGTTTTAACTGGTGTCTAACTCATCTAAAACATTAAAGTCATATTTTTTCAAATAAGAAACTCAAATAAAAAACAGATTTTATCATTAACTAAATTTAGAGACGCATGTGGAAATATATGCTTAAAATTACTAGTTACATAACAAGGTTTATTTAAAAGTACTTGCATGCTTAAAATTAGAAGTCATTAAAATTAATTAATTCTAATATAAATTATATTTTAAAGTAAAAAAAAATAAAGTATTCCTGGTCAATGATTTATTTTTTGTCCTTACTTTGCTTGCAGATATGATTTTGTAATGGGTAGGATTTATAAAATAAATAGATATAATAATATATAATGTTTAATATCTATTTTATGCGGCTTCTAAAATACATTAAAAATAAATCTCTATTTAATGAATTTTCCAAATAATAAAATTTTTTCGGGATTTAGTGACTTCGTTAAATAGAGGTCTGACTGTATATATATACCTCAATCAGTTACCTAAATGTTAAGTTCTAAAATCATAAGTGGAATCAATCATATGGTACTATGGTATAGTCTAATGCATATACAGTACAATCTGTTTCTTATGCAATTTTTTTGATATGGTATATGGAATTCAACGGCTTTGGCTCCCTCGTAATGTTTTCTATCAATGCGCATGTGTACATTTCAAGAAGCTCTGTTCACTGGTTGTAAACAGTCTGTCGACAATGCACGTTTAAATTGAACCAAGAAGTTTCAAATATGCTTGACTATAATAAAGGAGAGAAATCACACAGATATTTTTCAATAATATTACAGGAATGTTATTTACAGGCAAAACTGTCATATTTTGTTCAAGTCTTTGTAGTTTTATTGTCCTTTGATGATTGACAAACAGCATGTTGAACTTCTTTCTGATTGTGTCTTTTTGACAAGGCAAGGTGTGCCTTGTACTACAATTTTGGCTTTATATCTTTCTTGATGGAATTGTTTAGGCGGCATTTGAAAATTTTAGCTTCATCTCCAACGCATCATGTTCATCGCTTTTCTCAAATTTGCTTTCGCTATCATGATTAATATCCATTATTTCATCAAGTTCTTCCCTTTCTTGATCAGTTTCAACTTCATCCAATAGAGATTGTAGATGTCCATTTCTTTTTTTTCATATTCTGTTCATTTACATTTATAAACCATAAGGAGTCGCACAACACAGCAATCAAAACCACTAAGTCGTTCTAAGGGGAAAATGTAGCATGCTCATAGAAAATAGTTTGAAACAAAAGTGATGGAGTGGGGAACTCAGTCAAAACAAGTACCTGAAGATTGTAAATAAACGCTTGCCGCTCCCAAAAAAGAGGGAGATATGTGCCAAATACATTTTAGTTCCCATGAAGACTGCCATGTAAAAGGATACTGTCAAGGTCATTGGTAACAAATAAATACAGTGGGTGATCGGTTAACGAACATAATCCGTTCCAAGACTATGTTCGCTATCCGAATTGTTCATTAACCGATCATCGATTCACCATAGACTTCTATGTGAAATCGATTATTTCGTTCTGGAGAGCCTAAAAATTAAATTTTAAAAAATGTATAATTTCTTAGTAAGTTTTTTGAAAAATAAAACATACATATAGTCTTGCATATTAATCAGTCCTTTTCCTTTTTTGCTTATGGGGCGTTGAAGAACATGTCCAATGTCGATTGCTTTTCTCTCTTTTTCAGGATTTTCCTGAAGTAATTAATAGCATTGTCGTTGTAAAGATCCCCAACCCTACTGACATCAGCTTGGTTTGGGTGCCATTCTGAGACCATTGCTCTGACATCCTCCCACTTTTTAAAATATCTTTAATGGCAGATGTCGTCTCTCATTGGGCCTCTTTCGTCTTCCTCTTGTTCAGAAGGAGACACATTTCGCTGTGTTTCTTGGTATTCTTCATTCAAAATATCTTGGAGTTCGTCTGTTGGCAGTTCATCTTCATGTCCCATTATGAGCTTTTCTATGTCATCCTCGTTCACCTCCAATTCCAGATCTCTAGCAGTTATCAATATTTCATCCATAATTTCAGGGGTGTCTCCCTGATCATCTCCGAATATGTGTTCGTTGTCCAAACACAAAAAATCTTTCTTGAAAGTATTCGTTATCCAAATATGTGTTCGTTTTCCGAACACAAAAATCTTTCGTGAAAGTGTTCGTTAGCCGATTTGTTCGTTAACCGATCTGTTCGTTAACCGATTACCCACTAAAGTTTTCCCAGAATTAATAATTTCCTGAGCCTGGGGTGACTCTGTTCCCCACACTCCCGCTCCTCGGTTAATCAAATTCTGGATAACCCGGTATTTTTCACAAACTCGGCCAGCCTTCGGTCCACAATAGGCAGAGGTTTTGAGGCTCTCCTGTATTGCAAAACTAAAAATTAAGTAAAATTTTGTGCTGTGTGTCTAATTAACTGCATCATACAATACACAAGCCATTTTATTAGCTTCTTAAACATTTAATTCTCAAATCAGTGCTTCTAAATCCAACCTATTTATTAAAGTCTTAGGGATTACATTCCATTTTTAAACAGAGCTTTTCAATACATTTCACGTGGTTGTTAAAATGAAATTGAATATCTCAAGAAAGTTCTAAGAATTCTCTCTAATTTTCTATAAAAATCCGTTAGAATCAGCATCCAAACTTCAAACCATCTTCATTGCATTAAAACTTAAAGTATTTTAAGCTCATCTACACAGTTCCCTTTCACATGCCTTCTCCTACGTCTTCTAGCAAATGAAATGAGTAAATAGTCTAGAAATTTTTCGGCTAA
>BMAV01015961.1:73497-112183 GCA_019973955.1 Trichonephila inaurata madagascariensis
TTCCAAAAACATTTTTTAGCCATAATACAGCATCCATTTTATGCAAGCAAAAATCAAAATTTCCGTACATAATTGGCCATACTTCATCTATAAACTCCAAATAAATAAGAACTAATGGCCTGAAGTTTGAATGAATGAAACGTTTGTGATTTTTAATTAAAAGAAGAAAGCATCATAATCACAGTAAAAGTAGAATTAATGTAAAAATGAATGAATTGGTAAATGAAGAGCTGATTATTGTTAAGGATAAAACCACTATAGCCTAGTTAGTATAGTTCTATAATTAACTGCACTCTTGTGCTTCATTTTGGTTAGGGATTATTTTATGGATTAATTTTGGGTAAAAAAAAAAGAAAAAGTAAGGGTTTAAAATTGTGCTCGAGTGAGCCTTAACACATCTTCACAAGAAGATATGGGATTTCAGATCTAACTCTATTACTTTCTTAGTATTTGAAGTAAATTAAAATTATTAGGATCATCGTAACAATAACACATGGGCAAACATTAGACCAGGAATCTACAACCTCGGAGTTGAGGTGTGCCAAACCAATCTACCAGTATGACTCAAGGAGGGGCGGCCGCCGGCACGGAAGGAAATACTTGAAAAAAATTCTCTATTTTCACGGTAATGCATGTAGAGTCAGGGAAGAGAGGCCAATAACACAAAAATTTACAACTTTACGCAACAATTTCGCATTTAAAACATCAAAACATGAAAAATTTACATAAAAAACAAACAACATATAATATAACATAAACAAAAAATAAAAATCTTAAACATATAATGCATTATATGCATCTTTTAAATATTTATTAAAATAAGAAACTTACAATATATAATATAAATTTTCTTTTAATGCACTTAAGTAAAACATGTAATATAAACAAAAAAATCAAGTCAATTCTTACTTAGATCAACAAAGAAAAAATTTATTTTAGCTACTTTTTATTAAATAGTTACAATTAATATAAATATGTGTATACATATAACAGAATCACAGTATTAAGTGACAAAATAGAAAGAGATTTTCCTTGCAAAATTTTCCATTTTTCTTTCTATGTAGGGCATTGGACTATTTATTTTTGCTTGTTTTTACTATTTAATCATTTATTAAATTTAATTATTGTAATAAAATAGTACATTAAAAGAGAAATCACATTCTCACAAATTGGGCCGTCCCAGGTGGGATTCGAACCCACGACTTTTGGATTAGAAGCCGAATTCGCCATCCATTGCTCTGCAGGGACACAACGAAAGATATTTTTCTATATATGCTGTTGGACTATTGTTTTTGTTTGTTGCTATTTATTCATTTTTTAATTTAATTTTTAAATTAATATTTGAAAAAACTATATAACATCAAGTGCATTCCATTACAAGCCTAAAAAAAATGTACTTGAACTTGAATGGATGAATAGAAAGTATTTTATTAACGATTGAAAATTTGAACAAGATATATGTATATATATATATGACATGTTTGGAGCCAGAATCAGACTTAATTTTAAAAAGGAACTTTATTCAATAAATTCTCGACATATGACGCTAAGTGTCAGAGATAAAAAGAACGCCACAGTTAAATCTAAGTGTTTTACCACTTACGCCAGCTGTGTGAAGTATCTCGTATTTTATGATATGTACTTGGAAGTTAATGCTGACATATAGAGCTAAAAATGATCTGGGATCAGAACTGTTAAGGCCATATGTTTAGGAGAAATTATTGGTTGATTAATTTAATACTTGAAGATGTAATGAAAAATAAAAGTTAAGTACTATATAAGGAATTTAATTTTAAATCTAATTTAACTATCCTTACATTTATATATAAATGTAAACAGGGAGAGAAGTGTAACTATAATAGCAGGAATGGAAAAATATTTTATAATGCGAACCTTGTCTTTGCACCGCTGCACTTTACATGTACGGGAACAATTTGTGACTTTCATTTCTGCACGATTCTAAAGGCTCAGTTGTTAAACAACTTCCTTATAGACTCAAACTATTTTTCATATGAAAAAAGATTTGCTTACATGTATATGTTGAAACAAAAATTGAAATCAAAGTACATGAAATTTTTTAAAAACAATTAAATGTCTCTAGCAATGACATTCAACAATTTGAAATAACTGTAAATTTTTCGTTTGTTATCTTTCAAATTATTTCGTATCTCCGAAATTTTTGCTTTCCATAATTTTAAGCGTGTTATTTTAATGAAATCTTGTGACATCTCTCGCGTTCTTCTTCTAACATAACCTCTATGTTCTTTGACGGCCACGATTAATGGCAAAACTTTTCCAACCCAAATCCAAGAAGTGAAACGAAGCATAGATGCAACTAAGATAACCTTTAAAAGGATAGAAAGTTTAGTGAGCAATGATGGCAATTTAGAGAAAGCTCTGTTTGGAAAAGGTGGAAGTGTAATTTGACGGCCTACCAAAGCACCACGGATATCCAGCCATAACTACAAGGTGCATACTATTGCACGGGAGTCCAACAGTCTACCTGAAAGTAATTGAACCGTTGAGTATTCCACCAAGGTAGGAAGATTATATTCTGAACGCTAGTATATTATTGAGATTGTGATTAGGCAGATATAATATATTTATATTGATAAGTGATCTAATTGCGTGATCCGAGTTAGTTAAGACTACGTGTAGTGGTTTATTCTCACTTAATATAAGTTTGTTCGATATCTAAGTAATTTAAGTTAAATTCGTAATAAAAGTCATATTAAGAATTATAGAATGTCTCATATTATTCCGAGAAAGAGAATCCCACACCTCTAACTTACGCGGAAACCCCACGACATAGCTATCGAACGATGGCCATGTCGCAATCTTTTTCAAAATTTTTGAACTTCCAAAGACTCAAAAATTGAGGCTCCATAAATTTTGCTTTCCATAATTATGAGCGTGTTTGTTTAATGAGATCCTTTTTAAAATTTTAATTTTCCAACGACTCAAAAATTGTGGCTCCATTGTACAAATTAAATAAGACTATCATCATCAACAGCAATGCAATATGCATCAAAAATCTGTTATGGACTTCAGAAAGCATCTGGAACAATTGGTTGTAAGTAAAGTTCGTAACCAATGATCCCAACTATATGCAATTCTTAACAAAAGATTTTTAGCTACACACAAGGGGAAAATGCTTGGATTTTTTATTTTCCTCTTGCAATCCATACAGATTGTGCTTACCTAGGGATTTTTTTTGTGTGTTATTAATCGCATTTTTTTCCTCAGCTCAAATTTTTGTCGGATAATTTTCGTGACAGTTATACTTTAGGGAACTTGATACTATAATCATTTTTCTTTTTGTTCCCCTTGTTCAATGGAAATGATTTCTAGTGTGTGGTTTTTTCGATTGTGTCTGAGAGCAAAATGATTTTTTCTAGTACTTTGAACAATGTAGTGATCCATAGGGAAAAAAAGTAGCATTGAAAATACAAAGATGTTTGAGTTAGGAAAAAAAAATAAAAACTGCGACTATTATCATTGTGATCTTTAAACTGGGATTATATCAAGAATAATTTTATTCTATTTGTGTACTTCATAATTACGTGTATTTTTTCTGTATGATTTTATTATGCATGATACTTGATAATGGCGAAGGGAAAAAAAAGGAAAATTTTTTCCTAGATAAAATAGTTTTAAATAATAAAAATCAAGATATCGATTCTACAAAACTCCAATATGACTTCACTTTGAAGTATTGTATTACTTGTGATTTGTATAACATATTTTTCTAATGACTTTGAAAGAAAACAGTCTAAACTAGAGAAAAAAAAAGCAAGTGTTTGAGGTCATGTCTCTTCGGTGCTTCTTAAATTCTTAACTCGTTTGTCCGTACACCGCATCGGCTATCGAAATTTGACCGCAATGGGTTTGCAAACACGCTGAACACTTACATATATTTCTTCTTTTTATTTTTGATTTGCTCGTATTTTTAATTCTTATAGTAAGATTATTATTGCTAGTATGTTTAACCCCTTAACAATTTCTCTTTTTTTTTGTCATATTATGTCAAAAAATAGGCATATTTTTTGTAAATTTTTTTAATATGAAATCAATTATATAACCTGAAATAAGCAGTCAGAAATGTTATAAATATTAAATTATGCTTATTTTTATTTCATTGAAAAAACATATTTTTCCTAAAAGTTGGCTTTAGTTCAGAAAAAATAAGCAAACTCAAAAGAACACTTTACAAAAATGTGTATTAGATTTAAAAGATAATATTTTACTTATAGTTTATTATTTTCTTAAATTCTGTTTTTGTGTGGTAAATTTTAAAACAGGGAGACAAGCATAGTCCAACATCTCAATCGAGACAAAAATATTGTGTTTCTTTTTTTACCTGTTTTTCAAAATTGTTTCTTTTCGAACAACACACAAAAAACTGCCTTGATGGTCTCGATTTTTTGTCAGTGGGAGGAATCACTTTTAAAAAGCTTCTTTTTTCTGTCAATCGTAAGGAACTGGGAAAAATTCCTGGTTGTCCTTTTTTCTCATTTACCACCCCCATGTCTTTCAATGAGGCGATCTGTAATATCACGTCAGAAATTCAAATAATAAAACTTTCCTCCCAGTTTCTGATATAAAACGAAAGCATTCCACAATGATGTATTCAAAAGATGGAAGAATACATTTTTGCATTACTTCTTGCCTCTTTTTTTATTATTGGGTAATTTGTGAGATTCTGATCCATTCTATCTACACCACAAGAGAAGTCCGATAACAAACTTTCATCACTTCCAGAATCATTTACAGAAATTTCAGACTTACTATTTGAGTTCAGTATCAGAATTATTTTCTGTTATGAGCCTCTCATAATCACTCCTTTTTCTTCTACGTCAAGCTACGTCCATGTCTCGAACAAATGAGAACATGATTATCTACGAAAGAAATAATCTAAGAGTTATTTTTGGAGGAATTCAAGAAAATGGTACATGGCAAAGAAGATCAAATTCAGAACTCTATCACTCATATAAAGAATTTGACATCGTTAACTCCATCAACATACAAAAAATTAAATGGGCTGGTCACGTTGTCAGAATGGACGAAGACCGCACCTCTAAAAAAGTCTTGCTCAACCAATTAGCACGCGAAGAAAGGGCAGTCCAAACCTTAGATGGATTGATGACCTACAAAAAGATCTCCTAGTTTTGAGAACTAAGAATTGGAGAACACTGGCAGGAAGAAGGTTGGCCTGGAAAAGGCTTCTTGAGAAGGCCAAGGCCCATCCTGGGCTGTCGAGCCAATGAGGAAGGAAAGACTGTAATATGATAAATGCACTTCTTACTTTTCAAAGCCGATGCTGGAGCAAAAGGCTCATAAAAGGAAATAAAACATGACATTCAGCACTGAGTTTCCAAAAACCAAACTGCTACTTACAGACGCAATAAATAGTCTTAACATCTATTCCTCAGTTAAATTTAAAGCTGACTACTTCAGCCTTCGCTAACATCTTGATAAATTTGTAGTTTGGGAGTTGTAAAAGAATAATCTCAAGTAAAAACAGTTGAAGAAAAAGAGAACACAATAAATCCAAGATCTCAAAATTTAAAGAAAGGAGCATAATGTAAATATCTACTACATCTCAGCAATATTTTATTGTACTTCATGTATCTTACACAGACAAACCATGAAAATATTTTCTAACTTGTTTTTACTGTTGTAAAATGTTTTGCTGTTAATACACTTATTTAGCCAGCGCAAAGGCATAAAGAATGAAAAACTGTGTTATTTATAACTGATTACCATTCATACATAAAAGTTTTAGAGTTTATATACTATAAGAAATCTTTTATATTCAATATCAAATTAAAAAAAAATTTTTTTAGAAAATATAATTGCTTTTTTCCTAAAAAAACTTTACATATTATATCTTTTTATTTTACTTTTCTTCTAATTATTTAAGACCCCTTCCTATGACTAAAATAAATGTTTAAATAATAGTTCCTTAAAAAGGGAGGCAAAGTGCGTTATTTTATTTTCAAAGGTTATAAAAAAGAAGTGCTATTTTTAGGAAATGACAATTTATTTTGGTGAGATATTTAATCTAATACTAAGCAAATTTGTATTTAAATAATAGTTACATAAATCACATTATGTCTTTATGTGTTTTAAATATACATGATCGTAAGAAAAAAAATGTTAATCACGTGAAAATATAATAATGGGCTGAACTGTAATAAGACAATACTGTGAAAAATGTTTAAAAAGATTGATTTTATGCACAATAATGGAACATTTTCTTTGTATTTTTTTTCATAAAGCTAGTAATTTAAATGTGTTTTTTTGCTATTTTATTTTAACAATAATCAACAAGAATGCATTATCTATGAACTTAAAGAAAAATGTAAGAACATATTAAACAAAAAATTATGTAATACAAAAATCAGTCAGACTCTGTTTATAAAATAGTTTTTTTTTTCAAAATAAATAAGTACAATTTCCATTCAACTCTTCACAGTGTTGTTACTTTTGCCACCCGCTCGACTGTAATATAAGATCATGTCCCTCGAAACTCCTCGTGGCAAAGAGGCAATTAGATTTCATTCGTCATTAAACTTACCTTAAGGTATCCGACTACGTTCGGAACAGTGATTTTAAAAAAGAGCATAAATGGATAATTTTCATGATATTTAGTGTCACATAGATTAGAATACATGTATAAAACTGTTTTAAGGACATTTGGACAAAAAAATATATTTAAATACAATATTTCGGCAAAAAATTAACTTAGAATAATTTTTTCCCAAATGTTCTCTTTTTGTGAAAAATGCTTCTATTATAATAATATGTTGCCTGTATATAGCTCAGACCTCTGTACAGAGGCTCAACTAGAATTTTTGAAATATATAACTTAGAAGTGGGTTTATCCATATTTTACGAAAACAGAGGGGAGCAATTTTAAGAAAAAAACGCCAATAATTATTTAAATTGGTGATAACTCTGAAAATAATGTGAATTTTTAAACATTCTAGTTGAGCCTCTGTACAGAGGTCTGAGCTATATACAGGTAAAATATTATTATAATAGAAGCATTTTTCACAAAAGGAGAACATTTGGAAAAAAATTATTCTAAATTAATTTCTTGCCGAAATATTGTATTTAAATAATTTGTTTTGTCAAAATGTCCTTACAACAATTTTATACATGCATTCTAATCTAAGTGACACTAAATATCATGAAAATTATCCACTCATGCACTTTCTTAAAATCACGGTTCTGAACGTAGTCGGATACCTTAAAGCATCATGCAGCTGACAGAATAACTTCGCACCGTTCCACCCCTATTTGGAAGGAGAATACACCGGAGGGTAGACTCAGGGTTTTCTACACCTCTTATCTTACCACCTACCTTTCGAGAGGACTAACGACTCGAAAATATTTAGATTACTTTCAGGCCGTACAAGCACTATACATTTACAAAAATCCAACTTTTTACCCTGATTTGAGCTAAGATCCATCGGCACTGCATGAGTGAAAGAGTGTCATATTGACGTTTTACTATAAAGCTGCACGAAATGCTATTGGAGATGGACCTCGTAATTTTGAACCATGGTTAAGTTACGATGACGACATCTGAGCTGGCCCCCTTGATATGTCTTGTGGTTCCTTATATCACATAAAGAGAACTTATTTCTTGTCATTTAGAAAACGTTTAATATGAGACGACACGAATATATAGAAACACGAAAAAGCATATATGATTTAAGGTATCCGACTGTGTTCGGAACTGCAATTTTGCAAAAGTGCATAAATGGATAATTGTCATGATATTTAGTGCCACTTAGATTAGAATACATATATACAATTGTTTTAAGGGCATTTTGACGAAAAAAAAATATTTACCGTAACATCCGGCGTATAACACGCACTTTTAACACAAAAAATAAGATCAAAACTTACAGGAGCGCGTTATACGCCGAGTATAAAAATGATAGCTTCCAAAATAAAAAAAGGAGGTGTGCATACAAAAAAACTTAGACTCTTACAAATATCGGAATACTGTATATTTAAAACAAATGTCAAATTGTTTTTCTAGAAATATACTACTTTTTCAAAATTCTTGTATAATACCTCGAACAAATGGCTTTAAAGCATTACTAATGTACATTGCAGGTTCTTTCGTAAAAAAGGAGTTGTGCGTTATACGGCGAATATACCTCAAAATTAAAAATTGCTGCTTAAAAGTATAGGTGCGCGTTATACGCCGGATTTTACGGTAAATACAATATTTTGGCAAAAAATTAACTTAGAATAATTTTTTTTTCCAAAATGTTTTCCTTTTGTGAAAAAGGTTTCTGTTATAATAATATTTTGCTAGTATACAGCTCAGACCTCTCTACAGAGGCTCAACTAGAATGTTTGAAATATATAACTTAGAAGTGGATTTATCTATATTTTACGACAACAGAGGGATGCAATTTTAAGAAAGAAACGCCGATAATTATTTAAATTGGTTGTAACTCTGAAAATAATGTGAATTTGTCAAAAATCATAGTTGAGCCTCTGTAAAGATGTCTGAGCTATATACAGGCAAAATATTATTATTATAGAAGCATTTTTAACAAAAGGAGAACATTTTGAAAAAAGATTATTCTAAGTTAATTTTTTGCCAAAATATTGTATTTAAATAATTTTTTTTTGTCAAAATGTCCTTAAAACAATTGTATACATGTAATCTAATCTAAGTGACACTAAATATCATGAAAATTATCCATTTATGCACTTTTTTAAAATCACTGTTCAGAACGTAGTTGTATACCTTAAACAGGTTGTATTATTAGGGCAATTGATCGTTCAGTTACAAAGTTCAACTGTATAAAACGGTAGCTCACGTGCCACTGAACTAACACAAAACAAAAGTTTCACGTTACAGAGCAGTGACCTCTAGTCTCTGCGGTTTTCACAACCCCCCTCTCCTAACTTCCACATCATACCGACGAGTAGACATTGGAACTTCGACATATTTAACGTGCAAGGTGGTAATTCAGAGGTACTAGATTCGAACTCATGACCAGCCACAAGTCTATGCCCTTGGTCATATTGGGCTACCGTGGCCCCTCTATTGTTTTGAAAGCTCACAACCCTCCGCTTCCCAAATGTATAAAGAAGGGTGCATCAAATTTCGTTTTATTTCTATTCCAAGAGGTTAATGTGATTCCAAAATTATTTTAAGTGGGACTATTACATAGCATTTAATTAACCCCTTAACTGCCGATTAAAAGTTACATGATTCACTCCCCAGTACCACCGCTTTAACAAAGGTGAGCATATGATGTGTATTTGAGGGGGAAAGAAAACGAATAAATTAGAAAACCTTTTTCTCAAAAAGTTAAATCTTTCTCAGACATGTCAGGGTCATTTTACACGTATTTCATTCCAAAATCTTCAGAATGATAGCAGAGCAAAGAAAAGTCCTGACTTCGGAAAGACGTATATATACGTATCGGTAGTTAACCGACTTTTCTAAGCAAGACGTATATATACGTGGGACAGTTAACGGACTTTGCTGAGCAACACGTATATATACGCAGGGGAAGTTACCGTACTTTTCTGAGGCAGACGTATATATGCGCCGGTGACAATTAAAGGGTTAAAAACCAGCTTAGATTTCAAACTCTTTTTTTATTAAAAAAAAGCTTTTCTACATTTATCTCGTTACAATCAGCCTTATAACCCAACAAAAGAAAAACACATATTCAAAACTACAAAGTATCTCAGATGATCTTATTTCTTTCTGGTATTTTCCATTTCTGAAAAAAAAAAAAAAAAAAAAAAAAAAAAACTCAATGACATTAGCTTACGTTTTCCCACAACACTAACCTATCCTCTGTGTGTTTACATAATATTGATTTTTCAATGGAGCGCATACATACTCAGTCTACATCATTTCGGGCAATACAAACAAACACAATCTGCATTTTTCTATTTTTCTTTATTCTGTTGTTCTATATTTCTTAAGAAAAGCGCTCACGTGAAATTATTTCCTGTGAGCATAAAAAGAATGTGAAAAAACCCTCGTGATGCCATGTCTAATGCTGAACTGTTACGAAAATTCCCCGAATTCAAACTGCGGAGGAAATGCGATTAATAATACACAGAGAGAAAAAAATCTTAAAGTAAACATATATGCAATAGATATCCCGTAGAGAAATATAAAATGGGAGAATTTTTTCTTTTCCCCCCAAGTGTGAAGCAAAAAAGTGCTGTATCATAACCTGATACTGAGAGTGCAATGATTGATTACGAATGTTAATCACAAACGAACACGCACAGCTGCTACGGTTGGTTTCTGTTGCACAAAATGGGAAATGTATTGAAGTATAAATGTTCTGGGGCTTAAGTTTTGAAACACTTTTTTCTCATTTCTCCAGCGTTATATTATATCTTTTAAGTTACATCGTAGCAAATTTGTAATCCTGTGTTTAAGAGATTCGTTCTTGGAAATATACAGAATGTGTCCAAGGATTATTAGGTCAGGAACATCAAAATGATTCAGATTTGCATAGCAATTCATGATCGGAAATATCTTCGTTCGGTGCTAGATGGCGTTGCTAACAAAAACATTGGAGGAGATAGATCTGCATTGCAGTAGTTATTTGAGCTGTCATTGCTAGCATAGGATGATGAAAAGTTTTGCAAACACCGAGCTGGTGGATATGCACCGGATTTAAGGATTGGCGGAAAGAAATGCGTGAGTTGCATAAAGATTGTAGATGGAAAGGTACTCACAGAGAGAAGCAATGGACAGTCGGATATTTACTAATTTGTGCATCACAATTTTTGTGAATACGGATCATTATGAGGTGATAGTCATTGGAAGGGATGGCCATGAATGACCGCAACATGGAACAAAATCAGTTAAATACCATTCGAAGGAATCCAAGTACCTGTACATTCGCTGCTACTGGAATAGTATCATGCAGTAGTGTTTATCGTGTTTTGCAACATGAAGATTTATATCGCATTCTGAACTGATTTAACGAGCACGTACTCCGTGTGTACTCGGAGCATATTTGGTGGCATCGGGCATCGACCCAGGCCTTCCGGTCTACAGTCTGATGCTCTAACCACCAGGCTACCCACAGCAGTAATGTACTTTGACACTAATTAATATATTGACACTTTGACACTAATTATTGTTTATAATTAAAGGCGTATTTCAGCTTTAGAGTCAAAGTAATGTACTTTGACACTAAAGCTGCAATACGCCTTTTTAATTATAAACCCTACAAATTATTAAGATAAGTATTAAATTTTGTATATAATTTTACATATGACATATCCATTGAAATTTCTAGTAATTATAAAACTTGTTAACTTAGTATTGATAAATTAATTATGAAATACACATTGTGCAGTGAAGAGACATTTATAAGTATATTACATCAGTGTAAATGTGTATTTTATTTTTATTATGTCAGATGTATTTTGTTTTACTTCCTTCAGTAAATTGATATTTTTTTAAAAAAATCTTTTATTTTCAACTTTTCGATATACTCGTGCCCCCCGCACAGGGTTATTAAAGCCCCCAAAGAGTGTGCGCCCCTGAGTTAGAGAAACGCTGGTGTATATTCAGTTTTTTAAATCATATGCCACATTTATGAAATGTCTTCTCATATTTAAACATTTGAAACCTGAATGATTTAACCCCTTTTAAGCAAACAACTCAGTTTAATTTTAACTTCTAAAATAATAAAGGATCTTTCAAATTGTATTTAAGTTTAAGTAATCAGCTTAAGCATTCCATTTATCTTCCTTAAGACATTTTAAAAGAAGATATCGTTTTAATATTTAGAGATCTGCAAAATGTCATACTCCATTTATGTTATCTACAGTTTTATTATTTTAATTGAAAGCTCAAACCCTTTACAATAATTGCTGACTCTCATTTTTAAGAAAAGAGTATATTGTATACACTATTTGCAGCTCTATTTACTTTTAGAATTATATTTCGTTTTCCAACGGGACTCACAAATCTATTTTTATTTATTCAATTTTCTCTAAACTTTAAATTTAACCAGACAAAGTTGAAATATCTATTAAACTAATGCATTTGAAATAGCAATACAAATTTTAAAGTACGAAAACTACATGATTTTTCACTTACCATAAAGTGTGAAAATGCAATACACACCTAAAAGATATCAAAGAAATCCATCTACAAAATAACTCGAAGCAATTGTAGAGAATTAGTGAAAACTGTTTCGGTTCTGTTTACTATTTTAATGGGTAAAAGAGAAATACTTTATTGAGAATCACCATATTGGTTTAAAAAGGATGTATTTTAAGATAAATTTTCTCTGGCATTTTTGTATTCTAAACTTATTGAGTTTCATTATAAAATTGTTTAGCTAAATAGATCCTTTGAAATTCTCATTGATATAAGAATATGCGTTGGTGTATCATACCTCTAGTGAATGTAGTAAATTTGTTAAATTTTCTCTTTGTCTTATAAATTGAATATGGAAAACTATTTATGTGTGTTTTTGGTACAATTGTTGTACAAAATACACATACAGTGGGTGATCGGTTAACGAACAGATCGGTTGACGAACACTTTCACGAAAGATTTTCGTGTTCGGATAACGAAAACTTTCAAGAAAGATTTTTTTGTGTTTGGACAACGAACACATATTCGAATAATGAACAAAAGGAATTCTAACGAACATTTCTCGGCTCTGAAAAAAAATTAATATTAAACATTTGTTATCATTTTGTAAACAAAATAAGATCACTGAAAGGAGAAATGTTTAAAGCATGTTTAGTATTGATAATTACTAAATGAAACTTGAATTAACAATGAATTTAAAGGTCATTCAATAATTATTATTATGACTAAAATCAATACACACTTGAATACTTGAATTTCAATATGAATATCAATATTTTCTGACAGCTGATAAGTTATGGGCGAGTGGATTTGCTGACATGACAAATAAATTAATCGAATTCTCTTGATTTTTTCAAAGAGTGCAGACTATAAAACATAAAGGTGCCGATGACGCGCTACCGCCATAAAAATACGTGAAATATGAGAAACAGACTAAAAATCGTTTTTCATCTCTTCTGAATTATGTTGCTTACCTATTAAACTTCAAACTTCTATTGAAAAAAAAAATTCCAATAGAATGTTCATACAAATTAAACCATCAGTTTCGGTTTTGATTTCATTTTTTTAGGGTCTCCAGAACGAATTAATCGATTTCACGTAGAAGTCTATGGTAAATCGATGATCGGTTAACGAACAATTCGGATAGCGAACATAGTCTTGGAACGGAATACGTTCGTTAACCGATCACCCACTGTATAAGCATTTTCCACTGTATCGAAATACGTGGAATCGCATGAAATTCGACAAAAATTTGAATTAGTTTGGTATTGTATCAGTTTAGGTTCCATGAAGTTGTTTTATCAGCTTTAAATATTACAACCTGTTAACCATCCGCTGTGCAGGGTTTTTTCTGAAGTTGTACGACTATATACCGTTTTTAAGTTAGTGGTAACTAAATCCTAACATTGAGCTTTTGATCGGAATGAAAAACATTTTTATAACCCTTACCTGCACTCAACAAAGGAAACATGTTTACAAGGTTTCAGGTCTATAGATCTAAAATACAAAAACGGAATTTTTGTGTGGTACCCCTGCACCCCTCTTTAAGTATTGATTTCCACAAAACTTGCTCTACTAGATCATTACTGAACAAAGAAATATGTTTGTCAAAGTTCTGTCTGCTGGTATAAAAGACCAAAAAACGCGAACCATCCATCTATAGTTCATAACCTCTCGCAAGACATTTTGGGTTTCGATTTTCGCCAAACTCGTTCTTAGTGGATCAGTTCTCTACAAAAGAAACATGATTACATAATTTCATGTCTGTTGTAGGTCTAATGGCTACGAAGACTTCGTGATGAGCCAGAAGTTTCTTTTTTCTTCCTATATATATATATATATATATATATATATATGCATACACAGATAGCTATAGAACCTAAGTATAACTATTCAAGATAGGAAATATTAGGCACAGTAGTACAATAACAAACTTCTGGCCTTAGGAACCAAGATTGCAGGTTTAAACAGTTTTAGGGCTAGCCAACCTTCACCTGTAATTTGTCTATACAATGTGCCAAAAGGAAAGGAAAGAATAATATTAGGAGAGAGAAACTTAAATATTACAAATAAAACCACTATACTGATGAAATTATAGCCTACTAGTATTCACAGTATAGATTTAAAGTCGATACAAAAGGTAAATAGTAAGGCTTACTTCGTGAGTGTATCAAATGGTTATGTGTTTCCCGCCAAATACAACAGAGGAATATCAGTACCACATGAAGTTAAAAATTATAATAGAATAATATAAAGTCTGTATAAATATATGCACGTTTAAAAAACCATAAATATATATTGATATAAATATTTGTGGAAAATAAATGATTACAAGAAATATTTAAATAATAATATAATTAATTAAAAACATGTGGCGCCATCTATTGAATAATTGTGTAATTAGTTAAAATACTAGTATTAAAATATAAGGTCAGTAATAGTTATTAATACATATTGTATATCACTGAGAGCTATTAGAAATATAATTGTAAAAAAGTTAACAGGATATCTCCATGTTCAATACATTGTTTAATAAAGTTATTAAGATTTAAATATATATTAGCTTTATTGCTAACTAATACATTATTACGATAAATATAATTAAAAAAAATTTTTCTATATGTATATAACAATATATATACAATGATTTGGAGTACATCTAAGTTGACGTGCTGTGATTGATGGGAGTTTTGATAAGTGCAGCCATTTATTATATTATAGTGTATTCAAGAAATTCCAGATTTCGTTCAGTACCCGCAGCCATGATTAGAGATGAGTCCTATTTTAAGCGTCGATCGTCAGAGAGTGACGTTCGTCCACGTGGTTGGAGTTAGTCAGTCAAAGTCAAAGTAGTTATGCGGAAGGTGGGTTGAGCTGAACTGGGCAAGAAGTTTACCCAACTGAAATGTAAAGGGCTGAAGATTCATATATATACTGTCAATACCTATGCATTTGCAGCATACCATCGATTTATCGCCAAACTATAGCTGTACGGCAGAGATTAAGGTTACAAAGTACCCTACAAATATCAAATATACCGAAAAAATTGTTTTTGCATTTTCTTGTGCCCCATATCACACATTGTGCAACTTCAACCAAATTTCAGAACACTTAATTCCTTGCACAATCAACTCTTTTAATGTGAAATGGTTATTAATTTCAATTTTCCTTATTAAAATAATTTTTATTTGATTATGTGTTGAGTTTTTTAAGTGGTCATAGTTATTTAATTAAGATTGATTTCAAGGCCAATTTTTGTTTTAAAAAATAGTTCATATAACTTAGAAGCTTTGTCATCAATTTGTTCCAGTTGAAAAAATACCATGGTCGAAACGTTCTCAGGTTGCTATGAGAAAATATATTTGGAAGGGATGGAATACTACAAAAAATAATAAATCTAAAAACACCCTCAGTTGATACTGCAATTAGACTTCTGAAAACAAGTACTCTGAATAAAAGTATTGCAGATAAAACTGAATATTTCCATGAAGTACCAAACTACATTATAGTTAACATATTGTAGTACTATATTTTAGTTTCTTAGGGGTCTCAGGGGTGTTAAATTTCTTTAGAGGTCTAAAAATATAAACAATTTTCAAACAGGTATAATTTTTTAAAATTTAAATTAAATAATTCGAATCTTTTACACATTATTTATAAGAGAATGGAGCTTCAGAAAAGTATAAAATGTTTAAAATATAATTATAATTTTAAAATTATAAGCATATGAAAATAAGAAACTTTTCTATAAGACATATTTATTAAGATTTACGTCGCGCATGCTATTTTCTAAAATAGTAGCTTTAATTACTACCTATAAGTTGATTAATAAAGTTAAATGTATTCTCATTACACTGCAGCTATTTTTATATAAATAGAATAATAACTTCCATATTTTAATAAATAAAAAAATACATTTTTTAAAAATATTTAAAAAATTGCAATGTTTTACAAATATTTTGAAATACAAAAGATATATAATACTAAAATTAGGTAGGGCTTAAAGAATATGATGCATTTTAAAGTTCTATAAAGTTTTATACATCAGAGGCTTCTATTTTAGAAAATAACGTGCGCAACGCAAGAAATACTTAATATTTATCATAGAATTTTCCTATGCTTATGATTTTTAAAATTATTATTATATTTTAAACATTTTATATTTTTCTGAAACCCCATTCTTTTATAAATAATGTGTAAAAGATTCGAATCATTTAACTTAAATTTAAAAGAATTATACCTGTTTGAAAATTGTTTATATTTTCAGACCTCTAGAAAAATTTAACACCCCTGAGACCTCTTAATGTCTAGTTCAACAAATATCCAAACTTTCTAAACTGCAAAAAATTAAATTTATGTACAAACCTGGATATTTTTAGCTTAAGTTAGTAGGATTATTATTGTGTACATAAATGCTTTGAGTTTCAAAACTTTTGTGAAAATATTATGTTAAGAGTAAGCTGAATAACCTGTCATCGTGACAAATGCTATCAATATTATGAAAAAAATATTTTTTTAAATTAGGAAAAAAATTTTATATTCATATTTATTTAAAGTAGTGTGTTTTAATGTAGAACACATACACTGAGAAATAACATGTATTAAAAATTAGAGCTTTTTGCTTGTATTATAAGTTTTTTGTTTTATGCTTTTACAAACTTTAAATGCATTTTTCTTAAGCTTTTAATTTTGAAGGTATAAGTATTTTCTAATCCCTAAGGTTTTTTTTTCTGTTCAAGATAGAGCATTGAAATTTTTTGTATGTACTCCCAAAGGTATGTTCGATAAAAGTTAGTATGTATTGAGGGCTGAGATATCTAGTTATTTATTTTTTTTAAAAAATGCTTAAGTTAATATTTAAAAAAAAAATTCGTATTTTTTCCAGGTTTAGCTAGAAAAATAATTGTTAAAAATAAACGATGGAAAAGACTTTCAACACCATATATTAACTTTTGTTTACAATAATCCAGGAAACATAAATCCCTTAAAATGACTAAAAAAAATTAAGAATTGAGTATTTTAAAAGGGTTTGAAAAATTAATGGCTGGTCAGACTGTCTTTTTACTTACAGAATTAGCTTAATAATATAATCTAAATGTAAAACATAAATTATTTTTACTGTTACTGTCTTCAAAATTGCCAAATATTTTTTGAGTTATGCAATCTAATGCACCTCAAAGAATACTTTTCCGCATAAAATGCTCAAATTCATAGGATTAAAACGCAAATACAATTTTATGTTTTATGCATGTGTCCGTAAATATTTAGGACTGTTACAAAAAAGACTTGTGTATTAAACGAGAATATAAAATTTATTTTAAAAACTTAAGAAAAACACAAGCTATTTATTATTTATAATATCTTTTAAATGTCGTTTAATTGCAACAAATTTTTATATTTTAAAAAGGGTTTTTCGTGTATTTAAATTCCATTTAGATTTCTTTTAATTTACAGTAAGACATAAGCAGCTACAGCAGATTTTTTTAAAAAAAATCTTATTCAAATTAAACATTTTAATGTTTCTAGTCAAATTGTTTTTCTTATAACTTGTATTATTTAAAAAAAAATATCGTTTACTTTAGTCCTTGCTATTTTTTTTAAGGTTTTACTCTTCCGCATACTCACACATGTCTGAGTTTATACTACGCTAATTAATTTAACCTTCTTGACTTCCTAAATAAAGTTATTTTCAAATTACTATATAATGTTTACCTGAAGTGCTCTGTTTTATTATTTTTTAAATTAAATATTAACGTTGTATAAAAGAACTTCAGTAAAAGATTTTTTGCATTAAATTTCTTATATTACTTTAACAACAACAACAACAAAAAAAAAAAAAAAAAAGCACACAAAATTAGTCTTGCAGAGCAGAAAAAAATGCTCATAAACATTCAGAGTAAACAAATTCCAAGCCAATGGTATTAAAATATAATAAGGCTTTTTTTAAAAAAAAAAGGTTATAAAATAGAGACCACACAAAAAAGGTACCGGAAGATGAATAGTGACTTTAAAATTGTTTGCTAAAAATTTATTCACATCAAATATTTATTTAATCTGCTTTAGTGTAAATAAATTCTTGTTGTAATATACACAAAATTAAGCATGCAATGAAAGAAGTAAACATATATACATAAATATTCAAATTAAATAAATTCCAAGCCGATGTTTTTAAAAAATATAAAACATTCTCTCATAAAGTAAAAACATCATTAACAGGA
The DNA here is from genome assembly GCA_019973955.1 of Trichonephila inaurata madagascariensis. Lineage (NCBI taxonomy): Eukaryota > Metazoa > Arthropoda > Arachnida > Araneae > Nephilidae > Trichonephila > Trichonephila inaurata. The sequence goes on from BMAV01015961.1 coordinate 91,846, forward strand.
AAAGTAACAAATGTTTCATAATAAACACTACAGCATGTTCAAGAACTTTAAAGTTATTTTGAAGTATATTTGTTTATGATTAATTTTTTATGTTTCACTTCAATTCTTTCTCTAATGCCTCAGCAGTTGCGGTTGTCGCGCGCTTGTGATCAGCGTTGTTCATATCAAATCCTCAGTACATGTAATAATCCCTCTAAATACCCACCGTGGGAAGGATTTGATGTACATTAACCTTTTCACGACGATATACTGATTAAAGGAAAACATTTTTGAGACGGGTGTGTCTCATATGCATCCACCCCAAATGTCACTAGCAGCCTGGTGATGCACAGGTGAATCGCGTTTCTTATTTGTCCATATATGACACTCGTTGTGAAAGGGTTAAATCTATTGTGTTAAGTAGCTAGTAACCTTTGTGTAGCTTCATAGTGCTTATTCAATTCCTACTATTAACTCACACACTCTATATATTTGTTTATTTATCTTGGTGGAATTTTCAATCGTTAATAAAATACATTTTAAAGCGCTCAATCGAACTGAGATTTTATATACATGATCATTTTGGGGGAAAATACAATAATTTAATTATAATTAATAGCAATTAATTGATTAAAACTAATTTTTTAAAGATTTACAAATACAGCCATGTTGGCGTCTTAGCGACCATTTTGACGACTTGTATTAAAACTTGAAAAGGTTTTTTTCTCACGTTTTAAAGCCTTCAGTTGAACTGAAATTTTATAGACATAATTATTTTGAATGATGGCAATACGATACTTTAATGATAATTAATAAAAATTAATTACCACTTAATGTTGTGATTCTGTCGTATGTATATACATATTTATAATAATTGTAATTATTTAATAAAAAGTAGCGGAAATAAAATTTTTCTTTGTTGATCTTATTAGGAATTGACTTAAATTTTTTTTATATTACTTGTTATAGTAGTAGTTTAGTAGTTTATTTTTAAAGCTGTCCTTTTTATACCAGGCGTATAACGCTCACCTGTAAATTTCGATCTTATTTTTTGTGTTCAAAGTGCACGTTATACGCCGGATTTTGTGGTATTTAACATGTTTGTTGCCAGAAATGTTACAAAGAGAACCCAATCCCGTGAAAACGCATGGCATGAATCCTCAGTAGCCAATCCCGGCTTATCGAGGGACGAGGTGATCATTAACTTTTATTCTTCCCTTCAGTTGATGCGTAGGGAAAAGCTAATTTCTACGCCTGGCATCGCGGTGATCGCGATTTTCTCCTATAGTAAGGTGACCAAGCTTCCTCCTTTAGGGAGGACAGTCCTTCTTTTATAGGTTCTGTCCTTCCTCGAAAAGTGTCCTCCTACTTGTCTTTCTCTTTTCAATATATTTTAATACTGATTTATTAATTATTATTATTATTTCAAATTATTTTAATACTGATTATATATTCAGGGACGAATCAAACATGTTTCCAATATGTCGAAGAATGGTCTGAAATAAATATCACAAGAAATAACAATTTTTAATGGTATTTTTTGACTCCATCAGAAGAAAATTGGGCAGATATAAAAAATTGTGTGGAGTTTTTATCGAAAGAAATACTGATATTAAAATCGATGACAATTGTCTCTTTGAAGAAGAAAGAAGATTGAATGCATATGTAAATTCTAATAACTTAGAACAACTAAAAGATCAATATGTTGAAATTCATAAGCGATGATTAAAAATACTTAAACCATTTCAAAAATCAACACATTCCAAATGTAAATTTAGTTATTCTTGATGAATTTGCGTTGTGCTGTCCTAAAACTAATGCAACAGTTGAAAGAGTTCTTTCAGTAGGTAATGATTTTTGGACAAGTGAGAAATCAAGATTGAATGCTAATATATTGGCTACAGTGCTTATCGTAAAATTTAGTAAGAGGGATATTTTTCGCTCCGAAATTTCCAATATATAAGAAAATGACATGTCGACATAAAAAAATCGTTCAATGGAAAAATACTCGTTAAAGTAAATAATTAAAAGCGTAATTAGCATATTTTTGTTTGAATTAATAAAATGTTTCATACATTTACGTTGTAATTTTAAAAAAAAAAATCGTCCTCCTTTTCATTGTAAAAAAGCTGGTCACCTTACCTATAAAACGTATTAAGCGTCTTCGTGTGCTTCCAATGAAGGAACATGTGGCATCTACACATTCATCGAATAATTTGCTTAAGAAAACACAATCGCATCAATTGTGAAAAGCCGATTCTCCAGTCAAGCTGGTGTTGGTGTTCCATTAATATGCTTCTTTTAATATACGCGTCTTAGGTCATAGTAAAGGTGGTCACCCCAAAATATATTGGTCGTTCACCGATCAATCCGGATGAACTTAATGCCAACCCTTGCCCTTGAGTAATAAAAATTAATAATATGTTGAGCATAAAAAAATATCTTATTGAAAGAAATATTTCACATTACTATATTTTGCTCTAATCTATCATGTCAAAGTTACGATAAAACGCATTTAATGGATTTTAAATCTAACTCATATTATTAATGTTTATATAGGTTATAAAACGTTTAACCACATAAAGAATTCCACCTGACAGTTAAAAAATATAATATATTATCCTCAATATATATTTGCAACCTCTCTCTCTATATATACGCATATTAACTATTACAGAAGATTAATATGACCAGGGATTTTATTGGGATAAAGAAAATAGCAAAGTATTTAATTAATTTATGTGTACTAGTATCGCATTCACATCCAATCGTTGAATTAAATTACATTATTTAGAAATCAAATGCATCACAATATGAGAAAATACTTGTATTTTTATAAAAGTTATATTTGTTTTAAGCTGTAACTATTTAAGTAAATATCAAATAAATCACATTGGAATCAAGATAAATAAACATTTATGGTTTATTTAATCCCGTAAAACTATTGAAACTGTTTCAATTCTCTTTCAGAGCAGGTAAAATCTTACTAATATATCATTAAAATTTTGATGGTTAGTATAAGTCTCGAATTTTTAGGGAAAGTGAAAAATGGTATTTTTATTCCAGCCAAACAAATATCTTTGTAATATTTTGTAAAAGATAAATCATATACTCTTATGCTAATCATGCAAACATTTAATACTTTTAAATTAATGCATTTATCTTTTTCATTAGCATTATTTTTCTTTTCAGACCTATATATTAGTCATAAACGGGGAGAAAAGAGCTATTCTCAAACATATCTCAAGAAATCCCGAAGTTATTCATTCGAAAATGTCAGTGAAATACCAGGCTAAACTTTTCCCCATAGTTCAAATATTATTATTCATGTTTTAATCGAAGATTGAAATTTTATTTAAGTTTATTATAGTTTCACAGCTCTTGCAGCTTCCTGAGAATTTAAATATTTTTAGTTCCGTTGGTTATTAATAAGTTTTCGTATGAGGCAACGCCTTTTTTCTCACATAACGATACCAGTCTAGACAATCCTTGTGATATACTTCTGCGAGAGCTTGCAATAATGAACAATCGCAACTGCATTGGTAATATTATATGAAACGAAGCACATGGTTGGCAATTCAGTACATATGACACTTGCAGTGGCACACACAAGGGGTGTCCTGGGGGTCTGGACACCCCTCCCCAAAGCCCTTGATTTTTTCCGATTGATTATAATTCTAAGTATATAGTACGTAAAATTTAACTAAGTATTTGTTATTAATGATTAATTTTATTAATTAATGCTAATTATTTATTCAATAATTGGGTTTTTTTATTGTGTTTTGTTCCCTAAAATCGACAAAATCAAAAGAAGCATGATACAAGAATGGTGAACTTTCGACCCCGGACCCCCCTCCTCCCTTGAAAAATTCCTATGTGCGCTACTGGACACTTGCAAAAACGGGGTTTCCAACATGGCGAGTTATCTTGAATGTTGACATTGTTACGAAATTATATAATAAATTAATAGCAGAATCATAAAGATCATTTTTTATAAGGAGAGAGATACAAATTGATGGTTCAATGATGTTGCGATAGTACGTATTGAATTTATTATATCATCATAAAAAGCTTTAGAATAAATATGAAATAAAAAGCATTAAATTTCCTATTGTTTTAATAGTTCTTAATGAGCTGTGGGATTTACGTTAAAAATAGAATTATTTTAATCAAATAAGTTAAATGAGTTGCTTTTCATAAATCAATTTCAATTCCTCAAAAAATATTTTCATATACATTTACTAGAAATAAATGTCCCTATAAAGAGTTAAAGAGAACAGATATCATAGACAACCCTTTGTTACAAGTGATTTAAGATCATTTTTAGGATAAAAAATGTCACATATTTTCCATTTTAAGAGCTTAACTTTATAATAGAGTTTTCATACCTGTTTCAGGTGTCTTAATTTCATCATTAAAGTGCATAAATAGTCTTGTCAGATCTATACCGTGATAAGAAAAAAAAAATCAAAAAGATTATCATTATCTGTAAACGAATGATTTTCATTAACTCAAAAGAAATTAAAACCCATCTTACATATTCTATTCAAGTACTTGAAATGGATAACGAGTAAGTAATTTCTTTCAAGTTATCCCATTCTTATCCCTCATTACTCCCATTCCCACTTAACTAATTACGAAATGTTCCCCGTAATGGGGACGTATTCCTCCCCCTGAGCCAATAATACCTCGCCGTTAGTAAGAAAGGGAAGAAGATCCTAAAAACAAGTCCTCACTTTAGAAAAAGTAGAATGGAGCTAAAGGGAAAAGCTTTAGCCGTAAAAGAGAAATGCAGCGGAAAACGTTTGTTAAAAAAAAGGGTCGAATTACTCTTAGAGGAAGTAAAGTATTAGAGGAGATATTCTGTGAATGGAAAGGCTTAAGGCCTTTAAGAAGAGTTTTTAATCGTTGGTTAGGTTCGCTTTGAAACGCTAAAGCTATCCCTTTTTTTTTTCGTTTGTTAAAGGAATTCTAACAAAACAGGAAATTTTCTTTTCAGATAGCTGGTGTGAGAAATAATCGTTTCATTATGTGTTCGCCATATTGTTTTCTCATTTAGTAATATTTTTTACCGTTTTTCTTTTCATGAAATTCATATTGTTTAGGTCTTGATGAATTACGGAGTGTACACATTTTATTGGTATTAAAAGGGCTTTCATTATAGATGATGAGACAGTGTAACCCGTTCAGGACCATGATCACATATATGTGATCACGTGTTTCTCCCTGCAAGGCCCACGGTATCATATATGTGATTGAGCTTTCCCTGCTCGTAGGCCCATGATCACACTGGTGTGATGAGAGTTCGGAGCGTTTTTATATCAATTTTTACAAGCACTAGATGGCGGTTAAAAACAGTTTTTCTTGCGGATAATGTTGCATAAAACTTTGAACTTCAATATGTACTTTCGGTTCCGTTCTTTTCTTTTAATTAGATCAGAGATATTTATGAATATAAACAACTGCACATGTTTAGATTTTTCGAGAGAATCGGACATTTAAAGGTTCGTGATCTATTGCTCTATGGATTTCTGTTTATATTTTGAATAAGTTGATTTAGTTTTCTAATATTTTCTGTATTCTTATGCAAATGTATGGGCTTTTTGTCAATTTTTTTGAAAGTGTATGTATTTTTTTTTAATTAAAATCAAAGCATTTTCTTTAAAATTCGCATTTGTTTTTTTTTAAATATAGCGAAAATTTTTGTACTCCATGTTTAAATATTATCAATGATAGTAAATTGTAAGTTTTGGCGTATTTGATTGCATTTAAAACTTTATATGAAGTTTTAAATGAAATTATATAGGCTTAGCAGAGAAATTCGCCCGGTCCCGAACGTAAGGGCCTGGGGAACCGCTTCTTTCTCCTTCTGCTGGTCCTGAAGGGGTTAACCCTTTCATGGGTTGGAAAGAATACTTCCCAACTCATCTTACAAAATACACCTGTGGGAAGCGCAAACTTCATTATAATATATTGACCTTGCTATTATAACGATGGCAAGACTAATTCTGGCTTCAGTGTTGTGCTACTGCATATAATCCAGTGATTATGACATCTCTAAACGGACAAAAAAATATGGTACCAAAGAAGAAGTACCTTCTCCGAAAGCTGGTATACTGGTATACAACGATGTAATGGGAGGGGTTGATATAACTTCCATCAAAGCAAAGAAAAATATCAAATAAGAAGTTCTTTAAAACGGTGAAATCATATTTTTTATTTTCTTATTGATCTGGCTATCATAAATAGTTTCATACTGTGGCAAATAAACGAAAGAAACAGAATTTTAGACCAGCTAACATTCTGTATAGCATTAGCTCATCAACCAACATACGAATATTCCTCAAGAAAACAGAAAAAACACTCTGGTAGCTTCCAAGCAAAGAAATGTGTAGCTCCAAATGATGTGGGGGCGCCTAGTCAGTGTAGGAAATCATATGCCAAAGATTGTTTACAACAATGTGCGATGTAGGAAATGTAGCAGAAAGGGACAACAAAAGAAGAACCTCTACATGTGTGCAGAATGTAATGTCCCTTTCTGTATTGTAAGATGCTTCTCATCCTTTCATGGCAAATAATCACCATTAAATTTAACTTTCTTTATGACGGTGAATGGTTTCTTAGAAAGTATTCTTCCCACCTTAAAATTTAAATGTTAACATAAAATTCGGCAAAATAAAATATATTTCCTTTAATGCTATTGTTTAATTGTTACTGAAGCATAAAAAAACTGAAATTTAAAGGAGAAATAAATGATGCATGAAGGGGTTATAGCAATTTCATGAACATCGATCTTACTTTTTCGAGTCATCTATCGGCAATGAATTTGTAAAACATATAAGCAACCCATAAATTATAATTCAAAGCACTTAAAAATGCCACGTTGTCGAAATCAAATACAGTATATCAGTATTAACTTACGTTGTAAGCTATATTTCAAAATTTGTCATGATATTTTGATAAATTCGAAGCTAGGAATCAGGAAGGAACTCTCAGATAATAGTGAAAGATATAAGAGGTGAATAAATCTGGAATTTTATGTCAGAAAATCTGAAAAAGAGATGAAAATATTAAAGTCACTTAATATGATCCAAAAATATTGCGCGATACTTTTTTTATATGTTTCGCATATACTGAGGGTAAAAAAATAAAAGTGTTACATATATACAAGGACATGAAAATCCCTTAACTTCCTTTGTACTCTTGTAAAATCCTCAGCATTTCACCCCCTTATTCTAGTAGTTTTTGACAAATAATAAATCAAAAAATAAATTAAGATATCCGATTACCCTAAAATTGTGAGTTTTGCCAAAAACTGACAATTTGTTTTTAATTTTATTTTATAGGTCATAGAAAAATATGCTAAAATTAAGCAGAGAAAAAGAAATGATTATTACTAAAATGATAAAAATATGGGCAAACATTTTCAAAAACGTACATAAACGGGGCCCATTCTATACAAAAAGATTACGAACAAATTTTCAGTTTTGATGTGCCGCTTTGCTATTCATTTTTGAAATGACCTTCAGGATAAGAGATATTTCAATTTTTACAAAAACTAGAGCACTTTATCTTAGTTATTACATGAAATGGCTTAAGGTATACGACTACGTTCGGAACCATGATTTTAAAAAAGCGCATAAATGTATAATTTTCTTGATATTTAGTGTCACTTAGATTAGAAAAAATGTATAAAATTGTTTTAAGAACATTATGACAAAAAATTATTTAAATACAATATTTTGGCAAAAAATTAACTTAGAATAACCCTTTTTCCAAATGTTCTCCTTTTGTAAAAAATGCTTCTATTGTATTAATATTTTGCCTGTATTCAGCTCAGACCTCTGTACAGAGGCTCAACTATGATTTTCGAAAAATTCAAATTATTTTCAGAGTTAAAGCCATTTGAAATAATTAGCGGCGTATTTTCTTAAAATTTCTCCCTTCTGTTTTCGTATATCATGGATAAATCGACTTCCAAGTTATAAGTTTCAAAAATTCTAGTTGAGCCTCTGTACAGAGGTCTGAGCTAAATACAGGCAAAATATTAATACAATAGAAGCATTTTTCACAAAAGGAGAACATTTGGAAAAAAAGGTTATTCTAAGTTAATTTTTTGCCAAAATATTGTATTTAAATATTTTTTTTTGTCATAATGTCCTTAATGTCCTTTATCCATGTATTCTAATCTAAGTGACACTAAATATCATAAATATTATCCATTTACACGCTTTTGAAAAATCACTGTTCCGAACGTAGTCGGATACCTTAAGGTATCCGACTACTTTGGCGTGGTGTGTCAGTTCCTCGTCACTTGTTCAAGGTTTAAAATAACGAGATTCGTCACCAATTAATCTCGCGTGTTTTTACGTATTCCATACGTTGTGACGGGCTCACGCGTCTTTTCATTAACATGTCCTTTGGGTTCTTTGAGGCCAGAATTAATGGCAACTCTCTTCCGACCAAACCCAAGAATTGAAGCGTGAATGAAAGATGCAAATTAGGAAGCTTTTAAATATCAGAAGTTTGAGTAAGCGGGTAGCAATTTGAGGAATGTTATGATAATCAATGATTCAAGTGTAAAGAGGTCTCAGAAAGATTAAGTGACAGCTAACAGAAGTTATTCCTAACATAGAGCTATTAGGTCAAGGTGCATACTATTGCACTCTAGTAAATACGCAACTTCCAGTGAGATTGGATCGTCGATCGAAATTAAGGTAGGAGTTACTATTTAATATTCGGATCTGTGATAGTATTGGAATTGAGTTTAAGCGAGTTAGTTATTGATAGTGGTCCGAGTTACGTTATTTCGGTAATATATATATTGTGTGTTTAGTCATCGTAGATTCTCTCACATATATTATTATTATCTAATCTGTTAGATGTTTAAGTTTTAAGATCTTAATAAAGTAATATTAAGATCATGGCAGCTCCTAGTTCTTCATTTGTTCCTACACATCTAGCTCACGCTGATAATTAAGGAGAAGGGCACCCGAGGGGGCAACTTCACAACGTGTTTAGTAATGATTAACATCGTCAATATAAAGCATTCGGGTCTCAATATCAGGTTCTGATATCACGCTTTTGATTTCACTCTTGAAATAAATCGAAATTTTTTTATCTCTTACTTTCCCCCACGCCATACCTAAATATGTTTACTAGGAATTTTTTTTTCTGTGTGTGTGTTTTATCAATCGTTTTTTCTATGCCGTTTAGATATATTAAATTTTCGTGACAGTTACACATTAGACGATATCACGAGTATATTCTTGTTCTTTTCTAAGCGGAAATACTTTTGAGCTAGTTTTCTCTTAGGAAAATATAAAGGAACAAAAAGGGAAAACAATAGGGATTCTTTTGTAATGTTCGGGAAAATGTAGCGTGTGTGTTTTCCATTGAGAGAAATATTGTTAAATGTAGAGAGGAGGTTTATATGTTAGAAAGAGAAAATGTATATACGCTATTGTCATTTTGAAAATTTCAAAATACGATTTCCGGAAAGAATCTTATACCATAAAGATAGTTTTTCTTCTTGCGTGGTTGTGGTGGGATTTTGTTTAGTAATGATGAATGGAAAATAATTTATTTTTCAGAAAAATGTATTTGAAACAAATATTACTTAACAATGAAATAGATTTATGTAATGCTTTATATTATGATTAAATTTTTGGACTATTGCATAGTTCCATGAACTTTACAATCAGAAAATAAAAAAGAAGTTTGGCAAAGCAATACATGATGTAAAAAATATCAACAAGAAATTGAAACTAGGCTTGATTCTCTCTCTAATTAAATTTTTGTATTGACTAATTTAATATATATGAGCTCTAATAACAAAAAATTGTTTTAACGTATTTTAGTGGAATTCCATATGTACAAAGTTTTTGCGTAGGTATTTTGGAAAAAGAAAGATTGTATTTTTTCTCCGACATATATACGAGAGATTATCCGAAAGTAAGTTTCATCATTTTTTCCATCAAAGACTTTATCGCCCCCCCCCCCCGAAAAAAAAACACCATGGCAAAATGAACAACACATCTTGCCCTATTTTTTGAAATAGTCGCCACCAACATCGAGTCATTTATTGTATAATCCAGTGCTTCTCAAACTTCCAATATTTGGGACCCAATATTCAAACATAATTTTTCTCGTGCCCNACCCGAAAAAAAAACACCATGGCAAAATGAACAACACATCTTGCCCTATTTTTTGAAATAGTCGCCACCAACATCGAGTCATTTATTGTATAATCCAGTGCTTCTCAAACTTCCAATATTTGGGACCCAATATTCAAACATAATTTTTCTCGTGCCCTCTCCTCCTCCATACAATAACAAATTATAGAACTCAATAATAATATTCTTTGACTCTAAGACTACAACATACACCTATTTATTCTCTTAAGTGCTACCGGCGTATATAAATACAGTCAAACCTCTATATAACGAACCTCTATATTGCGAATTTTTCTATATAGCGAACTTTTTACTGGAACCTTGAACATTTTTCACCGTTTTCTTCGTAAAATAACCTCTCTAGAGCTAAGTGAATTTTCTATATAACGAAATTTTTCTTTTGTGATTCAATTTTTGTTCTCCCTTTCTTCAAAGTATTTCTGAAAAAATTTCAAGTTATTCTCTCTTTAACACATTTTATGGTGGTCATAAATTTTGAACTGGTTTTATTAGATCCTTACTCGCCAAGAGGAATATAGTTTTGGATGTTTATCCAAGAAGTGCAACCTTTAGCCCCCATTGCCTAGTTCACTAGAAACATCTTCGATATCCCATTTCACTTTCAATTGAGTTGCCTCGTGTCCTAGTTATAAAATAATGTATGTTTAATATTACTTTTATGCTTTAAATTAGAAAATGTCCTTAAAATTCATTAATTTTTGTATAAAATTATTTTCTTGATATTGAAATTAGAGTGAATTCTTCGACATACTTTTTTCTTTTTTTTCCTTACAATTTTTCTTTCTTTCTTTCTTTTTTGATGGTTAAGATATATAGCATAAACATATATTAATTTTGAAAAGAGTGTGAATAATTACTTTTTTTTAATATATAGTGTTTATGAATTTAAAATGTGTTTTCTGTGGTTTATAAAGTATATTAAATGATAAACCTCTATATAACGAATTTTCCATATAACGAACTATTTTCCGGGATTTAAAGACTTCGTTATACAGAGGTCCAACTGTATTTAAAAGTATTGATTTGAGAATACATAATTATACGGCATTTTGGAAGGATTCAAGGAAATTAGAGATGTTGTTGTTGCTTATGCCATCTAATCCACAGTAACATCAGATCAAGGTCCATGAAATTCATCGCGGCTAAGGACTAGAATTTTACGCCTGTCGTTAGCCTTAGCTTGGAGCACCATGAAGGTGACGGAACGATTTTGTTCGGTTCCACCCCAATTTTGAGGGAGAACATCCTGGGAGTGGTCAGAGGCCTCCCACCTCTCTACCCCTTTGACCAACCTCACGAGAGGACTTGCGGCTCGACGGCTATTTAGAGTAGCCTCATGCCACGAAGGCACTATACCCCATAGGTTTTAAACCTTTTTTGAACTGACGCCCCCATTTTTAGAGAATATTTCGAAACCACCCACACTCACTCCACAGAAATATGAGCTTACATAATACATGGTGTGAAAACACGAATTAAATTTTTAAAAAAATAGTCTTTTACTAGTAGAATATAATTTCTATTATATAGTAAATTTTTAAGATAGTTTTTTACTGAAGGCCTCAACTTTTTTTGCTTGCAAATGTGAAATATATTTATTGCCACGAATATACAATTTTATATAAATACATACAATCAACATATGGTAACCAGTATTAAAGTTTACTTTTGTATTACATAATCAGCGTGTGTTTTTAGTCTTTTTAGACTATATTTGGTTAATTTGCCTACGCCCTTCCATGCCATCTCAATGCCCCCTAATTTTCCCTGGGTTTTTTATTACCTCCCTGAAAGCCTCAAACTCACACAAGGGGGCGTTATCACCAAGTGGAGAGCCTATGCCCTATACATTTAAAATGATCCATGCCTTCTCCGGGATTCGAACCCAGGTCGCCCTACGGCACAATAGTCAGAGTCACTAACCGCTATACCGGATGAGCGGCTGGAAATGAGTTATAAATCCGAATCTTTCTAAATAAATGAACATTGCTCTTGAGGCATATTTATGTGCCATTCATTAGATATTAAACAATTTGCGTCGCCCATCCGGTATAGTGATTAGCGACGCTGACTGCCGTGTCGTTGGGCCTGGGTTCGAATCCCGGAGAAGACATGGATGACTGTAAATGTATAGTGCATTCGCGACATGGAGGTACTTTAAATTGCCGCCGAGCCGCAAGTCGTCTCGAGAGGTTGGTGGAAAGGGAAGTGAGGTAGGAGGCAACCTGACCACTACCATGGTGCTCTCCCTGGGATTGAAACTGAGCTTAATCGTCCTGTCACCTGTATGGTGCTCAAAGCTACGGCTAACGACATTCGTCACTTAGCCTTTTGCCATGATGAACTTCATAGGCCTTGATCTGGTCTTTGTTAATCAGGTGGCATTAGTAACAACAACAAGAACGCCAATTGGCATGATCTTATAATGTTAAATTAACTGGTAATGAGAATTCCAAAGGGATATTCATTTTGAACTGAGTTAAACTGAATTTAAAAACACTCAAAAATGATAAGTTTACAAAGAACACGTCCAAATTTGGCTAAAAAATAAGTGCACAAATTTACTACTTACACTAGCAGTTAGACTACAGTTAAATGCGTGTGAAAAATTAAAACCGTTTGAGGCTTTACAAATACAAGTTTTAAAAATCACACACATACAATGTATACATATTTGTATTGTGTTTATTTTTTTGCGAGATTGTTTATATTTATTGCTTATTATTGTATAAATTATTAAGACTTTTAAGATTTATATATTGTAAATAACAAATTAGAATTAAATATTGGAAACTGTTTTTATTGTATTCCATTTATCAATCGATTACGTTAAGAGATGTGTTGACTGCAATGGACTTGCAGTTGTTGAATCGAGTTCTGTTGCAAAGACTGTTGTTCGATTGAATAATAAGACATGTGTATTTTATAGAATACTTTTTTTTACATATTTTGAATTATAATGTAGGATAATGGTGTCAATATTATTTCTGGTTTTAAGAATCATAAATCGACTATATGAATAATTTTGAAGGAGATTCTAATATTTTTAAATAATAAAAGTGTAGGAAAAATTGACAATAAACAAAACTAGTTATAAGCAATTTTTTTTCTGTAATTTAAAAACGTAAGTAAGTTTTAGAAGAAATTTTATTCACATTTTAATACATCTTCTCATCATTTCATATTCTTCTTTTATGAAAAATTCTTTTATACGAATAATATTACTACGATGCATAACTAAGACTTCTCTACAGATTCTGAACTAGGATTCTTGAAATAAATAATTTAGAAGAGGTTTTATTCACATTTTAATACATCTTCTCATCATTTAATATTCTTCTTTTATGAAAAATTCTTCTATACGAATAATATTACTACGATGCATAACTAAGACTTCTCTACGGAGGTCTTAGCTATATATAGGCATAAAAGTATTATTATAGAAGCATTTTTCATAAAAGGAGAACGTTTTGAAAATATGTCATTTCTTCTTACGTTATGAAAGTATCGTACTATCTTAACTATTTTTATTTATTTAATGTTCTTTACCTGTTGGTTTCAAATATGTTACTAGTTTATTAATATAAAAAGTATTTTTTGTAGTATAGCAGCCTGAACACAATAGTTGTGATTAGTTAGAATGACACAATTTAAAAGAACATCGTACGTAGTAGAATAAGACAGAACCTTACAAATACCATACATTTAACATGCCTTTTGGAAATTAAACGATTGTTACATGTTTGAACATCAATATTTTATGAGCCAGCCATTTGCTTTAACTACAGTTCTACATCTTTTTGGCATGGAATACACCAATTTCACAAGTTCTTTCATGACCACATGGTTGAAAGAAAATATTAAAGCTTATTTTCAAAATGCTGTAACCGATTTCATGCCTTTGGTTCTGTACAGAACTAAGATCTGGAGACTATTTTGGTCAGCTCATTCTATATTCACAGTATTGTCGTCGAAACTTCGAACCATTTATTGATTACGTTAACATAATGATATAGAAAATTATTGACATGAAAAATGTATGACTGATCTAAAAAAAAGGACTGCCGCATTTTATAGCAACTTATTCTGTAGGTTTTTTTTTTGTTTTTTGTATTATTTGTTTAGTGTTCCCTGGCCTTCTCTGTTCTTGTCACCATATGAAAAGACATACAGCCCCATATTATCTCTTTCTTTGGGTTTATTTACTGTGGGCTTCAAACACTGAAGGCTGAATATGTGTTTCGTCTTACACATAGACATTAGTTTTGTTTACCTTGTGACGGGGCTTTATCGCGCCTTCTCACTAATCCTTTTGGAGAATCTTTGGGGCCAAAATGGCATTATTTCAATCCAACCCTCTCAAGAAGAAACCGTGATATGCAGATTAGTGAATAGATATATAAGGGAGCTTTAGCATTCGCGAGTTAGTCGGATAGTAGAATAGAAGTCGGATAGTAATAGAATGGAAGAATAATAGTAGATGAATAGTAGAAGAATATAATAGAAGAAAGACTGAAAGCTGAGGTGTGCTGATCGCTGTGAGATATCGGTGAGCTATTAATTATAAAAGTGTAATTATAGAGCGGACTTTAGTGTGTTAAGGAATCTAAGGCCGATAAAGATTCTTAGGATAGCTTTTCATAAAGATAGTGATTAGGATTCCAGGCGCTATTTACTTAGAATTAATAATTACGTAGTATTACACCTGATCATATCCCTCAAGTAAGACTTGTATAGCGTTGATTAATATATATTTAGACATAATAAATTAGATTTGTTATGGCGAATTTGAGTGATCAATCATTTATTCCTACAAATCTAGGTCACGTAGATAAAGAGATGATACCCCCGCGCCGCGGGGTATCACAACCTAAAATTAAAAACTGAATTTCATCATGAAATATTACACTGTCCCAGACTTTAAAAGTCCATAATGAATGTTCCCTTGCCCATGCCAATCACTTATTGCATTAAAAATCGATTAGTTAAGTTTTTAGTAGAGCTTTGAAGCCTCGTAACCCTACTACCAGCAGTCTCCTCATAGTTCTTTGATACGCATTCATATTGTAGACCTAATTATCAGAATGCGTAACTCCCCAATAGAACAAATTTGATATAGGAGTGCTACGCGCCAAGCGCTGTTTGGCGCGATTTTGAAATAAATTTCAGATGAAGAATATAGGAACAGATTAAAAATAACTAATATCAATATAATATAATAAAAATAATATGTAATAATATTATGTGATATATTATTATTATCATGTAATATAATTTAATAGCTATTACGATATATGATAACATTCATATAATTTGTATATAATAATAATATATAATATTCATATAATTTTTATATAATCATAATTTTTATATATAATAATATTCATATAATATACATATATATAATAGTGCTAATATAGTATAATAATAATAGTTATAAATAACTTAGTAATAAATATAAATAGGTATCATTTGTATATTTATAAAAAAAAGTAAAATAAAAAAAATATTATGAATAAATAATATAAAAAAACAATTATAAAAAAATAATTAGCTTATTATATTATGAATAAAATAATTACATAATATGTATTAAAATTACTAATGAATATTAATTAATAAATGCTGGTAACTTGCAATATTCCAAAAACTGGGAGTTCCTTCAATGAATTTCCTCGAACAAGGAACGTTCAAAAAAGCATTATTAAAAAGTAAAATAAAGTTGACATGTTCGATTTATAGCAATATTTAAAAGCACAGCACGCTCAATCTAATTTTAAAAAATATCCTGGTACTCAACAATGATATTAGAAATATCCATATACGAAAAAAGCACAAAATACAACACTGAAATAGTAGCTTGAAGAACAAAAGCAATAAAAATGGCTGAATTTTTAAAGAAATCGAATTAAAATCGTCTGAAATTAATAGGGATACCGCGGAAAAACCAATAAAAATAAACTCCAATATACGTTATTCTCATGACAACCACATTATCACACGATACAAATACCAAGGTAACCATATTGTAATTTTATCGCTCATCTTAACGAACATAAACAACAAATTAGCTATATCAAATTAGCACCCCAAAAGGAGTTACGCATTTTGATAGCTAGACCAACGATATTTGATATCACAAAAGCCATTTCAAAATTTGTGGTGAATTAAGCTACCTTTTTAAAGTGAAATAGTGTGCAATACTCTGTCTTCCCATAACGTGGTTTTCTCGGATCGTCCAGATCACTCCCTGTTTGGGATATAAATTTTTTCAGAATATGCTTTCAGCGTTCTCACTATTATAGAAAGACCACATTGTGCTTCAGTTTCAATTTGGCGCATAAAATAACCTTCTTTCTCAAAAGCATTATTTTCTACCTTTTATTATAATTCAGAAAGAATCCCAAAATACCTGTAGTGGTACTTCATAAGCCAGTAACAGCTTCCGGGAGGGATGATCACTTTTGTCTAATGGTATGTTACGTGCTTACGAATCCAAAGGTCACGGGTTCTGTCCTCCGGATTTACAGCACCTTATTGGGGACCTTGACTAAACCTTTTGATCTGTCGCGGCGCCATTTACCCGCAGATAAACCAATTAAAAGTCATCAGATCTACTTGACGCATCAACCAAAAGTCGTCAGATTCACTTGACGCATCAACCAAAAGTCGTCAAACTCACTTGACGCATCAACCAAAGTCGTCAGATGTACTTGACGTAACAACAACAACTCACACGCTCACTATAAGCAGTATATCGTTCGTTCGCCTATCCACCGATTCCATGGGGTTGGAGTAGTATAGCGATACTTCATAAACCAGTAACATCCTCTGGAAAGGGCTGATCACTTTTGTCTAGTGGTATGTTACGTGCTTACAAATCTCTAAGTCGTGGATTCTGTCCTCTGGATTTGCAGCACCTCAAATATAAAGGAAGAAAAACAGGAAATAAAAACTTATTATACATGAAGTAAAATAAATAATCTAACAAATGTCGGAAAAGTGTTTTTTATATACACTTGCGTGAAAATCATTTCGAATTTCATATATTACATATTTCGATAAAATAATTTTGCTTAAAATTCAAAGACATCTTATGCAGTCGAAAATATAGAAGCAGAATTTTCCCTTGACATGAGATTTGTTATCTCAAAATCTTTTCTTTAACAAATGTAGAATAAATTTATTCACGTTTATATAACTAGTAACTGAAGTAAAAGTTATAGTTAAGGATATATTTTTTTGTTTAATTTCGTACGTGCAATCCCAATTTAATGAGATATGTTCGTTCTGCCGTTTCGAATACTTTATCGTGAAAATAATTTATGAAAATTTCTTCACGATAACAAAAAGTGAAGTCGAAGTAATTATTTCTTACCATGAACTAAAAAGATGTTTCCTTGACACCTAGATGAAACGCATTGTTACTTCTTGAATAAATTATAAATAAAAGATTTTTAGTATGCATGTATTCAATTCTTTGGAGTAATTTATTTTAGCATATATTCATAACCTAAAACGTTGTAGAAAATTTTTTAGTTACGTTTATATATAAGATTTTAAAGGCCATTATTTTTTTGTGAAGATCTACACATAAATTTACATGGGAGAGATTGAGAGAGATTTCATTGAGATAAAACTAAAGAAAAAAAATCATTTATACGTTTTTTCAAAACCATGATACATAACCCAATCAGATGCCTTAATTTGATTATAATGCTGCTACTTAAGTGAAGTTGTTTAAGACTAATTTGTAATAAAAAACACTTCAAGTGCCTAAAATGAAGTTTTTATCAATTCAAAGTCATTAAATACGTGCAAAAATAAACCTACTTACAAAAACTCTTTAATATGAATTTATAAGTTCTTATACCTCTCGTACTAAACTAGACTAATGATATTAATAGTATAGCCACGTACCTGTTTTTTTGGGGGGAGGAGAGGGGAAATGAACTCAAATTGCAACAAAAGAAACACAAGTCCTTAAAAAAATAGCTACAAATACCAAAAATATGACTAAACACAAACAATAAAACTAAAAATAACGAGACAATCAAGTACCATTCCGACTACTTGAAAAGATAATTTCTTGTTTTCTTTCAAATCTTTTTACACAGCTAAAAAATGAGGGATCTTTAATGTTTCAGGTGAACCTAACCAACGATTAAGAAGTCTTCTTAAGGATCTTAAGCTTTTCCATTCTCTGTGTCTATTGTAATATTCTTTTTTTTCTTTAAGAGTAATTCGTCCCTCTTTTTTACAGACATTTTCCGCTGCATTTCTCTTTTACGCTCAAAGCTTCTTCTTTAGTTCCATTGTACTCTTTCCAAAGCGAGGACTTGTTTTTCGGATCTTCCTTTCTTTTCCAGCGGTGAGATTTTGTTGGCTCAAGTGGCAGAATATGGTACCATGACGGGGAGCATTCCGCAATTAGCTAAGTGGAGTAATGAGGGAGAGAATAGGATAGCTTGAATTAAAGTAGCAGCAACACACAATGTATAGGGATAGTATTAGTGAAAATGGCTTTAAGAATTTTTTGGTTGGTTGATTGGTTAAGGTATCCGACTACGTTTGGAACTGTGATTTTAAAAAAGCGCATAAATGGTTAATTTTCGTGATATTCAGTGTTACAAGGAGAGGGCACGACTAAGGAAATTCATTTGGGGTCGAGACTTGGTGTAATAAAAGTACTCTTTTAGGGTGTTCAACCCTCAATGTAATTCCGCAGAAAGGCCCGTCAATTCAGAGAAAAAAGCCTTCGAAATTCATGCTTAGCTTTTATACAATTAAATTTCAATTTCCGCCAACGATTTCGTAGCTTGGTTGATATATCGTCTGTATATTATGCGCGAGCTCTGGGTTCGATTCATCGATCAATTTTATTTTTACATTTCACATTTAATTATTCTTAAAATTAAATAAACTTATTTATGAAGGTTTTATTAAATATTAAATGATATTTTATGTAATTATTTTGTATTTTATAAAGTAAAAACAATTAAATAAATTTATTATTTAAATTATCTTTTTATTATTTAATATTATTATTAATAAAAATATTTAAAATGATTATTGATTAAAATTATTTAAACTAATTATTATTAAAAATTATGTAAGATAATTATTAATTAAAATTATATAAAATAATTATTAATTAAAATTATATATAAAATATTATTAATTAAAAGAATGTAATAATTAAAATGAATTAATACGAATTATATTATTAGTAAGAATTATTATTAAAATTATTAATTTATTATTAAAGTATTTTGAAAATTATTAATTTATTATTAAAATGATTACTGATTTATTATTGAAATTATTATTAAAATGATTATTAATTTATTATTGAAATTATTATTATTTTATTACTAAAATTATTAATTTATTATTGAAATTATTATTATTTTATTACTAAAATTATTAATTTATTATTAAAGCTATTATTAATTTATTATTAAATTTATTATTTATGATTGAAATAATTATTTTTTTTAAAAATTATTTAAATAAACTTTTTAAAATTATTTAAATTTATTCAAAAAGAACTTATTAAATGTTTTATAAAATTATACAATAATTAATTAATAATTAATAATAATATACTTTATAAATTATTATAATATTTTATTACTAGAATATTTTATTTCACATTATAAAACTATTGGTAACTAATTTTTATGTATAATATCATTTAATATTCATTATATATTTAATTTTTAAATATTATTTGTTAATATAAAAATATATTTATAAAATTTAATATAAATATCTATATAATTACAGTATTTTTTTTACTTTAAAATACAAAATAATTGCATAAAATATCATTTAATTATTAATAAACCGTTCATAAATAAGTTTATTTAATCTTAAAAATAATTAAATGAAGTGAAAAAAATGACCCATGAATCGAACACAGAGTTCGCGCATAGTATGCAGAAGATATACCAACCAGGCTACGAAATCGTTGGCGGAAATTGAAGTTTAATTTTATAAAAGCTAAGCATGAATTTCGAAGTCATTTTTCTCCGAATTGAATGACCATTCGACTGAATTATATTGAGGGTTGAACACCCTAAAGGAGTACTACTAATACACCAAGTCTCGAACCCAAATGAATTTCCTAAGTCGTGCCCTCTCCTTGTTAGATTAGAATA
>BMAV01015961.1:112443-133118 GCA_019973955.1 Trichonephila inaurata madagascariensis
TAAAATTTCTCCCCTCTGTTGTCGTAAAACATGGATAAACCCACTTCTAAGTTATATATTTCAAAAATTCTAATTGAGCCTCTGTGCAGAGGTCTAGGCTATATACAGGCAAAATATTATTATAATAGAAGCATTTTTCACAAAAGAAGAATATTTTGAAAATGAGTTATTCTTTGTTCATTTTCTTATCAAAATATTGCACTTAAATAATTTTTTATTGTAATACTATTTTTAAAGCAATTTTATATACATTTTCTAATCTAAGTGACACTAAATATCATAAATGTTATCCATTTATACGCTTTTGTAAAATCACGGTTCCGAACGTAGTCGGATACCTTAGTTTCTAGCACAAGGTCCTCTTAATGCATGTGGTGCGCAACATATGGTTAAAACATTTTTTTTTTCAAATAATACATTGGTGTTCAAAATTAACCCTTTATCCACCGCATTATGTTGTGCTGCAAATTTTTTCATGCAATATTTTTTTTTGGATCACTGCATTGAAAATTTAAGAATATACATAAATAAAATACTCAACTTTGGGAAATTTAATTCGTTAGAGCTAATTAATTAAATTGGTACTTTAAAGTACCTCAGCACACAAAGGTCTTAAAATTTCTGACAATACGAAAAGACCGAAATAATTTTTTAACCCAGTTTTAACTCTTAAAAATGCTAAATAACCACAGAGAATACTAATATTTTACAGCATAAATATTTATTATTAAAGATTATTAAATTTTTGAAATTTATTTACCTTTTTTACACATAAACGTAATTTGATGATATTTAAAGAAACAGTTTTTTTTTTTCATTAATACACAAAAATTCACTACACGTTGTGAATTTTGAGTGAGATTTCGATTGAATGAGGTAAGAAATGATGTATTTTCGTAACATAAACTACGCACTTTGAGTTCAGCTTCTTGATCTTCATTCTAAGAATCTAACGAAAATTGCAGCAGATAATTTGCTGCGACTTCATCAGAAAAATCGTATGTTAGTACATCACTGATTTCAAATGGTAGGCTCTATAAGAAATCCAAATCTTCTTGAAGACTGAGCTTCTTTTTTACAAACTTTCTAAGAAAATGAAACAATAATAAAAATTAATATTAGCACCTTGAAAATCTTCAACTACTGTTAAATCTCTGTTACACATAAAGAAATTAAAATGATGCTATATAATTTTTGAAATAAGGATACGAATTTCATTTAATTGTGTGGGGAAAAAAATACAAGCTCGGATTTAAAGTTAAAATTTTTTTTGAAAACATTAAAATAGAGAAAATAATAATAAGTAAAATAAATAAGTTAAGTAAAAAGAAACTCTAAAAAAATCAAGTTATTCAACTGTAAAATTAATTATATATACTGTTCACTTAAAATAAATAGTCGAATCTTTTTCTAAGGTCTTCCTTAACATGTAAAAAAAGAAAAAAATAAGACGCTTATCTTTGACATTAACTACTTTTTCGGAACAAAAATGACTATTTTCGCAATCCGATCAAACGTTATGTTGTAAAACTATTTGCTTACCCCACTAAAATAGTCATCATAGAATCCATGCTGTCATATATCTTGAACGAGTGGATTTCAAAGAACATTTCTGCTAAATATCATCAGAGTATTCGAAAAAATGGTTGTTCTATGTAATTTCAAAGTGAGTGGTACTTATAAGTACCGTCGGTAGATAAAGGGTTAAGAGAATTTATAAATTTTGTCGATTACCTCTAGAGCTACTGGAATGATTTTAATGAAATATGGTATAAATACGGGGCTGATACAATGCAAAAAATAATCATTCAACAGTTAAAGTACACCCACGGGATTGTGTGTAACACTCATTAAAGTCGGAATGTGTGAAACAGCAGTTGCACAATATAACAGAAAAAAATTGGTTTATAGGGGGCATGTGTGTGACCTCTCTTTCAGATAAACTGGCTTTACACAGTGATTTTATACCGGACTAGCTGGTATACCCGTTCTTCACATGGGTGAATTGAAAAATTAAACAATACACATTGAAGGATAAATGAGTTTTTAATGAGTGAATTTTACGTGAATTGCAAATTAAAAAAAAAAAAAAAAAGAAAAGTTTTTTGCATATCTCAGCTGAACCAAAAAAACCCCCATATTTATTAAATTTTATGTCTGTAGATAATAGCTGATAGAAAGGATTTTTTTAAAAAAAATGTATAACTCCCCGTATCTCTTTTGTGGATCAATTTTTAAAAACACCTTCCTAAGCTGATCTCTGCTCTGCAAAAGCATCACATTGCTACACATTTTGTGTAATGAATGCTTAAAATATTGCAAATAATTCATATTTGGATGTGTAATACGTTAATATTACTTTATGCTGTATTTATTTTATGTAAAAAAATGGAATATTTACAAGCAACAACGCTATCTTACATTATAATGGCGGTTGAACGGAAACATAGCGAACTGTTGGCAATAGAGCCAAGTTGGCATCATTTTCGGCGACCATGTTGGTAACTTGGCGATTGATTGAGCGGTGCAGAAGTTGATATGCTGTAGCGCCTCCTGGTGGGAAGCTGCAACAAAGTGGATAGCATAAAAACCTTCGCAAAAAAAACCCCCATATACATGCCAATTTTCATAGTGATTGGTTGAACGGTGTTGGAGGGATGCGAGGTCATATATACAACGGTCCATTTATATATAGAGAAATAAGAGAATTTTTGAGTTCCAGTGACAATTAATCCCACTTGTTCGGCAGATTTGTTTTCAGGCCTTAGATGGTTCTTGTAGGGGGTTTGGGAGCTGCAATTGCTCTTCCAGATCTCCATATGGATGAGGTCTGGAGATCTAACAGACCAATCAATTCGGCGAATATTCTCACTTACCAGAAATTCGTCGACGAGGTGAGCTCTTTGTGCCTCGCTTTGTCATCCACTAAAATAAAACCAGGACCAACTGTATCATTGAAAAGACAAACATAGAAATACAAGACTTCATCCCTATATCTCACAGCACTCACAGTGTCTCCTGTCACAGACATAGATGTGTGTGTGGCCATCCAACGCGATGCTTGTCCAGACCTTCCTCTATTTTAAAGATCGATTTCTTGAACATTGGTGGTAAGGATCCCTGGTTCTTTGCCCACAACAGTTCTAGTGACAATCGGCATAATCTAAAAATTCTCTTAATGAATTCTCCTTTATTTAAAATTAAATGTACTTGTAATAATCATGGTAGGTGGGAAGTGAATTTTCGTATTTATTTGCACATGTTGGGGGGATTTAATTCTAATTGTTGAAGGAAGGATACATGGTCGGTTTCAGGACATTTTGACATTTTCTTAAGATATGGATATGATGAACAACAAATACATAATTAGAAGTAACAATCACAACGTTAAGGTGATTAAAAACAATCACATAGGAGTACAAAATGCTGTAGAGCTGTAAAGCTTTCACAAGATAGACACAAGCACACAAAGGACTTGGACTCAACATAATGAAGAAAAACATGGAAAGAGGAAGGGACAAAGGACTCTGGCTATTTATACGAAGCAGCAAATCCCACACGACTTCTTCTTACGGAGGATATGATTGGTGTAAAGCTATTGCTCGATAGTTTCAGACGCAATCTTACTTTTAAAAGATGAAAGCTGTTAACTTTTAAGATTCGATTACGTTTGAATCCCGGTTATGCGAGTAATTTAGTTAAATATTTAAAGACAGTTTCTAAAATTTAACATTTATTTTGGATGAAATTAAAGGGAATTATTTCATTTATGTATATAAATCATTGCCATCCAAAAATTTTAAAAAAAAATGTATATGAGAATTTTTTTTTAGTCTACTAAAAAACAATGTTAGGGATAGTCGGTACCCCCTATACCGACAATGTTAAATATAGCTTTTTTAGAAACCTGTTTTTCTGAAACTGTTAAATATAAAAACTTCAAATTTTGTCTGTTATATGAATTAGGTTTTTTTATTTATACAATGTCAAAATGTTTCAAATATATTGTTTACTTTTTTTGAAAAAATTCAACGTAAAAGTATCACTGTGAAATTTTTGAAAATTGTTACTCTTTTACGATAACTGCTTTTCAGCAAAATATTTTGGGAAAATATCCACAAAAAAAGTTCCAGTATATATAGTTACATATTATTTCTGTGCAGTAAAAATTGCACGTGCATTCATTCTGTAGATTCTGAGAAAAAGATACACGCAGTTTGAAAACAATCATTTTAAGAAAAATGCATTTTTAATGTAAAAAGGCACTTCATCACAAAAAATAATGAATTACATGTATTTACCTTATTTTATTAAATATTAGCTTATCCTCTATTACTTTCAAGACTTTTTAGTTTTTTCTTTTACTTAGATTTCACAGAAAATACATATATAGCATTTTTTACTTTTAAGCTATCGAGGTTTTTTGTAGCTGCATTATTTTACTCAAATTCTGTATCAATTTTTGAAGAATTTTCAATTTTGATACAATACTTTCATCAGATTTGACTATAAAGATCATAAATACATCATGTCAATACATGAAATAATGGTTTTGGTAATACATGATTATACGATATTTCGAAAAGTTTCATTAGTGTTTTATATATTCACCTGTAACAATTTCATACATATCAGAATTAAAAATTTTCTTTAAATATTAGATTAATAGTATTCAAAACAACAAGAAATCTGTTTTTATGTTTTTGAACATGAAATTTATGTATTTTTATGTATGTAACAAGTTACGTGCAACGAAAAAAGGCATTGCATTTTGAGATATTTATATACCTTTCTTCTAAGAAACTATTCAACACCAAAGCTTAAAAATTTGTATAAATACACAATGTATATGAAATCTATAGTAAAAATTTTCAGTTCATGAATACAGTAGATTTATAGGAAAAAAAATACACTGTTTAGTAAAAATTGTCATTTTCTGTTTAACGAGATCTTTTTATCTAAACACATGTATGAGAAATATTTCCAAATTTTCACATAAATAATAACACACAAGAATATATATGAAATATACAGTTAAAATTTCTAGTTCATGCACATACAGTAGATTTAAACAAAAAATAATACACAATTTAATAAAAATTGTCATTATCTGTGTTACGAAATCTGCATTTCAGCTAAAAATGTCTGAGAATTTACATGATTTTCCACAAATTCTGTATCAATTTTGAAAGAATTTTCAGTTTTGATGCATTACTAACATCAAAGTTAACCGTAAAACATCTTTATTGCCTTGTAATAATGTATCAATATGAAAAAGTAATGATTTGGGAACATGTGACTATACGACATTTCGAAAGTTTTCATTATAGATTTGAATGGTAATATACTCACAACTTCCTAAAGTATCAGAATTCAAGTTTCTCTATATGTTAGGCAAGTGATTTCTAAAACAGCCACAAGACTGTTTTTTTTTTTTTTTTTTAAATCTGAAATTTATTATTATTATTTTTTTATGTATGTAACAAGCTTCTCGCAACGATAATGATATTATGTCTTTTGTAACTTTTTCTCAGAAACTATTAAACATTAAGACTCAATATATTGAATAAACCTTTACCTTTATACTTCAGTGAAATTTTAAGAATAATTTGTTCAATTTCTCTTTATATATATATATATATAAAAGGTAATTTTAGTATATCATAATTAGTAATTTAATAAAAATTGTAATTTTTTTGTTATGACATGAATTTTCTAGCTAAATGGCTTAGAAATATTTCAAAAATTTCAGTTCAAAATACACAAGTAAATATCCATGCATGCAGTACGTAAGTTTAGGTAAAAATAACACGAATAATTTTAAAAAAAAATTTTTAGAAAACAGTAAATTTTATAAAAATTCTTACCTTTTCAAAGTAAGTGCTACAAAAAAGTACAATTTCTAAAATCCTTGTTATGTTTATCTACTAATTTTCTATTAGTTAATAATTAAATTTCGAATTACACTCTATCCATAAGCCTTTAAGTTCCCTCCAAAACCTAACTCAGTTCAACTTGCAGTTATTATACTGTTATCTAAAGTTAATGGCGTTTATATAATAAATGAAAGAGGCTTTGCAACTGTTTAAATAGCTAACATTGTCAATTTTATCTGTCAAAATGGGCGTGGTTGTCAGCTGATGATTTTTTTTATATAATAGTCATTTTAAAATACTTCTAATTCATAAAAGGGCTAGTATGCTATATCATTGGAAAGATCTTGATTTGGAGATTTTAGAAATATCAAAAACTCAAAATTGATTTCCCAAAGGTTTTTACTCTATTAACTGCCCTGAAAGTGCAAGATTTTAAATGTTCCAAGTAAACAGAATTAAAAAGAAACATGCAATCAAAATGTAAATCACAGTTAATGTACAAACAAAATTACTATACATGGAGGATCTTCTAAAAATGAGTATATATATATGTGTGTGTGTGTGTCTCACATGTTTACTTTGCAACTGTGATAAATAGCGTTCAGTCTTATAGATAGAAAGATTATTAATTATATGAAGCATATTGTTAATTAGAAGCCCCCAATGGCTGAGTGGTTATTGCATCGCGCTTCCACATCATAGGTCCGAGGTTCAAACCCCGGCTGGGCAAGTTGGACTCAACCTTTCATGCCTTCATTAGGTCGATAAATAAGTACCAAGCTCGCTTGGGAACTTAAAATGAGGTGGTTTTGCGTCAGATTAATCACTTGACCGGAACATCTGCTCAAGCACCTCAGGGCACAATATCACGTGCACTGAGTTCTCTACAGTAGACTTGGCACTCATGAGCTGTCGCACTATTGCGTTAAGTTATACTGTTAATTATATCAACATTTCATAGATTAAATTATGTGTTATAATAGTTTATATTCTTAATATAATTGGTTAAAAAAAGTGTCCACGATTTATTCTAACCTTAGTTCCATTGAGAATAGTGGCCATGGTAGCCAATTGAATGCTGTGGCGAAATCGTGGCGGACGTTCTTGACGATACGTCATGCGTACGAGTCTTGATTGAGGACCCACCATACAAAGAGGCTGGTATACGTTAAATCTCAATGAAAAGTCTCAAATTCTTGGTGTTCGCGTGGTGTGGAAGTTAAGAGAGAAGAGTTACAGCACAAGTATTACCTATGTTATAAATGAAGTTCGAAATTATAGGTACGTTGCCAATAATTAATTCTATGTAGCTTTAAATTGCGCCTCTAAAAAAGCGAAGCCTTTAAGAATGCGTAGGTTGATACGATTTTTCCTTCTTTAATTGTAAATATCGGAGAAAAATTTATGTTATTGTGGCCAAAAACATGTCTAGACGTTGTATAATTTGATAGAATAATTGCCAAAACGAATGCGTGCCATGGATTCGTGCCAAAGGTGTTGCAATGAAATATATTTACGACCTTATTTGGTTAGAACAGTATTTAAGCAAACACTTTTGAGAATATTGTTTTTAAAAAACTATAATAAAGACAAATTCTGTACTGTTTCTAGTATTAATGATTAGGTCTAAATAATATACAGCGTGTCCGAAAAAGATTGTACCTTTTTTAAAATTTTCCTCCAGTTTCTCTGAGGTACTTTTAGAATGTTTTATTATACCAGAAGTTAGGTAATATATCACACAAAGTTTTTTTTTGTTGTACACACACACAAGTTGTACCTTACAAAGATTCAATATGGGCGCCTATCAACTTTTTCCTCCTAACGCGGTCGCCGGTGCTTTTGTCTTTGCATAGGCAACCTGTCTCGATTAGTTGTGTATGCCAACATTTAATTGAGTTCTTGTCCGGTGGATCGACCCCAAATTGCCACCGAAAAAGGCATTGAACTGTGATAATAGACATTGTTTTTGCGAATTTGTTAACAATTTTTTAAGCACAGGAAAGGCGGATATTTCAAAACTTGGGGCAACTAGTAGATTTCACGCCAATTTTCACCACTCTCTACACACAAAGTACCTAGAAAAATGAAAGAAAATTAGTACATTCTTTTTCTACCGTTACAAAAGAAATGTTGGTGCGAGTATGGATGGAAATGGAGTATCACCTAGATATCTGCTATGTAACGAAGGGCTCCTATATTGAATCTTTGCGAGGTGCAACTTTAGTACAAAAATAACAAACTTTTATTTTGATATATTACCTAACTTCTGGTACAATAAAGAATTTCAATAGTACCTCAGAGAATCTAGTGAAATTTTTTTAAAAAGATAAATTCTATTTCGGATACGCTGTAAATCAAACTTGTAGTGTAATGTTTCTTAAACTTAGGTTCGCAATCCCAGACGGAGTCACCAAAAAGATTAAAAAAGTTTAGTTGGCTCTGTGCGAATCTCTCTCTTTATCTCTCTAATCTCTCTCTCTCTCTCTCACACACACACATCAATTTTCTATTTTAATTACCTTTTGATGGATTTTATTTAATTTATTTTAGTTTTGACAGCCTCCAAGACATTGCGTGCTAATTAATTTTTTTAGTTTATCCACCTAACCATTTTAAGCTCAATTTTATCCCTTCAAAAATAGCCATTTTGACACATTTCAAAGTGAGATGATGCAATTTTGCATCAATGAATTAAATTCTGGAAATCATATGATTATATCGAAGATTCTAGCCTTTTGAGGAAATGTATAAACGTTGAGATCACTTAAATGTATAAAAGAACGCTCTTGTCCATTGTCGTAAGTCTGCGTGTTGCTGTTGTTTGCTTTGTCTTTTTATGTGTTTCTTAAAGTGTAAAACTAAAACAACACAGTGTCCCATCAATTAATTCAGTGCAGCCAAATAAAGATGTCTAGCAACATGTTTCATACTAGAGAAATCACTACGTAAAATATATATCTCAATGATAAAATACACAGCAATATTTTTTATTAAATTTTACACTAAAAAATATATTTTTCGCACATTGGACAGTATTTTATATGTGCTATATCATCGAGTAATATGTTATTTCTTAACGAATTTTCAGTTACGCATTAAATAAGCGCAAAATTTAGTGCATATATATTTAATATTTTTTTTCTTTTTTGGTATTTACTTTCGTTAATTCACACCGAATAAATATCACTCAATATATTCACACGCTTACACAGCTTTTAAACATATCCTACATAGAAAAATCTGATAAAAAATATTTTTATCAGTTCAATTTTTAATTAATTTCCAAATTTAATAATCTTAATTGTCATAAAATATTCGATTATGTTATAAGCTAAGATTTAGAGCATTTTTATACATTTTGAATTTATAAAGAATATTTTATAAGTATCATAAAAAATAACGCCGTTTTGTAATAAATATCCAAGAAAGAAATATATATTTACTTAGAAAATCGATACGTGTGACTGCAATCTCAACAGAATATCTTTTTTGAATACATGTTATGGGAAATTTACCAAAATATTTTGTTTAACTAAAAGAGTTTGTTTTCTTCTATTGAAAGATAAACTGGGAGATCAAAAATTATAATCTTGTCTTATCAAGAAATTGCAGATACTAGAAAAATGTAAAAAGATTTAACGAATATTGTTAGTTAAGCTCTTCAGATTTAACCATTGCTGGAAGAAATATTTACACGTTGCCTAACTATTTGTGGAAATTTCTAATTCTTTCTTGTATCCTTTTCAAAAAAATAAAATTATAATTTTTAATTCACTGCTGTTTCTAACACTAGCGTAGCTTTATGAATTCCTTGCTGGATATCTAAATACATTATTTTTCCTTTTTCTCAAAATTGTCAAATTTTTAATAAATAATTAATCATACAGTATTATGGTTTTTTTTTGAGTGATCAAGATTTAAAGCAGCATTTTCTCTTAAGCAAACATTTCTTGACAATTGGGTTTAATTTCTAGAAAAAAAAAATTGTCATTAGTTTTATGAAAAAATTTTAAATACAAAAAAAAAAAAAAAAAAAAAAAAAAAAAAAATTTAACACGAAATTGAAGGAACTGAAACATTTTTTCGTGTTAAATATATTGCGAAATAACGTATATTAAACAAAATTAAATTAATTTAAGTACATTTTATCTACATAGATATGCATATATACATATATTTAATAAAAAAAAATATAATGAAATTTAATATAAAATTTTCAAGTTTTTAAAAACAAAACATTTATTGAGTACTTAAAAAAATCATATGATACTTTTCTTTGTATTGCCCATTTTAGCATCAAATAGTCAACAAATTGTTTGATGTTGTCCATTTTGTTATTCCTTTCACCATTGGAGTGTGCGTCTTAATAACTGCGCATACTTTTCATGATGTTCTTATTTCAGATGGCATGGGAACAGCAGCTGCGTTATTGATTTAATTTTTGTAGTTCGAATCTGCATTAATGATATTTTTTAATCTTTGAAGAAACTCCAAAATGTCTTCGCCATAATTGGGGCTGTTCACAGATTATCGTCATCTATTACAACAAATTCTTCCAATAATACAGTAGGACACAGTTCAACAATACAGAAATTTTCTCAAACATTTCATTAAATCTCGGCTCAGCTTTAATATCCTCATTCTCTTAGAAGGGAAATCTTTTCATGTTAAGAGATTTTTGTTTCGTGTTAAGAGAAAAAAAAATGCTTGAAAATACGTAGTATTTTGTCAAGACCATTGTATTTTTTCGTGTTAACGGATATTTCGTCTTAAGCGTTTTCTGGTTAAGCGTATTTCACTGTAATTATATATTTATAAAGAAATGTTGTTAAATAAATATTGTTTTTAATCACACCTTGGTGTGTAAAGAATTATGTACGATAATAAAAATTAGAATCTAATTTAACAAAATGAATGTATGAAGGCGCTTGCAAAATCGTTCATAACCACCATGAACTTAAGCCGGCTGCCTATAAATTAACAATTATCTGATTAGAATCACGCGGCGGAAACTTAAATCGTCTGCTGATCTGTAACTTTTAATTTAGTGTGATTAGTATACGAATTTTAAATAAGGTTAATTTTTAGAAATATGGCTGATTTTTCTGACATGGTGGTATTTTTACTAATAAAGTTTTTTCTACAACCTTGAATTTCTTTGCGAATAGATTTAAAAATCTCACTATATTAAGGTAAAATTATTAATTATTTAATGTATTTGCTAAGCTTCTGAATCAGCGTGCTTTTTTTTTTCAATTTCTACTATAAGCTCACACTCTCTACTTATTTATTTATTTTATCTTGGTAGAATTTTCAATCGTTAATAAAATGCACTTTAAAGTGCTCAATTGAGCTGAAATTTTATACACATGATTATTTCGAATGACAAAACAGTAATTTAATTATAATTAATAAAAATTAATTGATTAAAACTAATTATTCAAAAAACTACAAATACAGCTACTTGGTATCCTTTTTGGCGATTTCGGTCAAAACTTTAAAATACTTTTTTTTCCTCACGTTTTTAAGCAGTCAGTTAAACTGAAATTTTATATACACGATTGTTTTGAATGACAATACAATATTAATAATTATATTTATATTTATATTAATTTATAACTATTTAATAAAATGTAGCTAAAATAAAATTTTTCTTTATTGATCTAAGTAGGAATCGACTTAATTTTTTTATTTTATATTACTTGTTTTTTTTTTTTTTATCTTTGCCATTTTGTGTAAGAAAACAAATCTCAGAAAGAAAAAAAATAATAAAGTAGAGAACGAGGAAGATATATTGCTCCAAAAGTAGTGAAAATTTTAAATATCTCATGTTAAGTATTATTTTAGAAAAATAAGAATAAGTTATGTTACTTAAAACCTGGTATCTTAAAAATTGATGAATGTATTTCTGTTATATTTTATATGCATGTTACGCAGGCAATGAGCTAAGGATTTAGCTCTAAAATCAACAGTTTTTTACTTTTAGTAATTTATCATTACAAACACCATGTATTTTACAAAATTTTCTGTAATAAAATGGGCAATGAGCCATAACTCTCTTTTTGGTATTTGTAATTGTATTTTAGATTTTAGTTTTTTCTATTATACTGTGTTAAATGTGTATTGCGTAAAAATAATTTAAATATATGGCTTTGAGTACCATTAGTGCTTTGAATTTCGGTGTAATTCTCGTCAAATTTTACCTAAAATAAATAATTTTATAATAAATTTAAACTGCCATATAATTTCTTGATTGGTGTTTTTAGTTAATTTAATTCATAATCCCTAACTAATTAACATAAAACTACTAATCATAAGACATATTAAAATACTTGTCTCCATAAGAGGCATATACCTTAAATTGAAAAAGGTTTTTTGTGCGAACTAAGGAAAAATATTTACTTTAAAACTCCAAAATTAATATAGTTTAGAAGTTCCGATAACGAATAATTAGAAGTTTACGTAATCTATACATAGTTAATACCTGACTAAAATTAAACTATAGATATTTCATGTCAGATATCGAATAATTAGACTTGTCAAAAGATAGAAATAATATTTATGTTAGACTAGAGGAAATCACTTTACTGTCAAATCCTTCAAAATGAGCATCGTGAAATCTAATTAGTCTTTAACTGAAGATTTCCTCATTATATTGGAAAGGTCCATCAATTATTATATGATTGAATCATCAATTTGTATCTCTCTCTATATAAAAAAGACTTTTGTGATGTTGTAATAAATTTATTACATACTTTAGCAACAATACCAACATTCAAGATAACTCGTCAAGTTAGCAACTCCGATTTAGCATGTGTCGTACGTGCTGAATTAGCAACCATGTGCTTCATTTCATATAACGTCGCGAATACGCTTGCGATTACACATTATTGCAAAATCTTACAGAAAAATATCGCAACGGTGGCCTGGGCTGGAATAGCTGCTTGAGAAGAAAGGCATTTTCTCATACGAAGACTTATTAACAATCAACGGAACTAAATACTTACATTTCCAGGAAGCTACACTAGCTGAAAGTTTATCAAAATTGGAAGACTTTTCATGAAGTGTTGAACGATGCAGCTTCAATAATGAATTTAACTGAAGAGCAGCTTAAAGAACGAATTTTGTGAAGAGAAGAGCAGATAAGTAGAACTACATAATACATGTAAATTACAGTTTTGCAATTTGAGCAATGAGTATGAACCATTGCATAATTTGCACAACTTAGGGCGTTAGTCAGCCATTAGGTGGACAAAGAATACTCCCTCAGTTATTTCTTTTATATGTTTAGTCTTTTTAACTTTAATAGCCATTTAATTTTTTTTTCTTTTCATATTGGAACAGTTTGTCTTGTGAGGTTTTCCTCTCAGAAGTAAATTTTTTCAGAGGTTTAATTGAATATTTAAGGTATCCGACTACGCGCGTTCGGAACCGTGATTTTGAAAAAGCGTATAAATGGATAATATTTATGATATTTAGTGTCACTTTGGTTAGAAAATGTATATACAATTGTTTTAAGAATAGTATTATAATAAAAAATTATTTAAGTACAATATTTTGACAAAAAATGAAAATAGAATGACCCATTTTCAAAATAGTCTCCTTTTGTGAAAAAGGCTTCTATTATAATAATATTTTGTCTGTATATAGCTCAGACTTCTGTGCAGAATCTCAACTAGAATTTTTGAAATATATAACGTAGAAGTGGATTTATCCATATTTTACGACAACAGAGGGGAGAAATTTTAAGAAAAAAACACCGATAATTATTTCAAATGGTTGTAACTCAGAAAATAATGTGAATTTTTCAAACATCATAGTTGAGCCTCTGTACAGAGGTCTGAACTATACACAGGAAAAATAGTATTATAATAGAAGCAGTTTTCACAAAAGGAGAACATTTTGAAAAAAGGTTATTCTAAGTTAGTTTTTAGCCGAAATATTGTATTTAAATAATTTTTTTTGTCAAAATTGTCAAAATGTCCTTAAAACAGTTTTATACATGTAGTATAATATAAGTGACATTAAATATCATGGAAATTATCCATTTATATGCCTTTTTGAAATCATGGTTCCGAACGTAGTCCTTACAGTCTTAAACAGTCTTTATAGGGGAAACGTGATATGCTGTTGAGTAGTTGTATATAAAACGATATGAAAGGTAATTATATAGGGATTACTGTTGCATGCTGTCTAAGATAGATAATAATAATGTTGTGAGTTAGATAGCAATTCTTTGCTTAGATAATATTGCTAGGTGTATTACAGTAAATCTTTCAGCGAGGTGATTTGAAAAGGTTTCAATTAGAGTTGGATTCAATTCTTGGGTGCCTATTACGAATCATTATCAGCTCACTTGGAAGTACAGTTTTGAACAGACAGCTTAGTGTGTGAAGGGCTCACGTGTCTTTTCTGTAACATAACTTCTGGATTCTTTGACGGCCAAGATTAATGGTAATTCTTTTCCAACCAAAATCCAAGAAGCGAAATGCGATTATGAAATGCAAATAAGATAGCTTTTAAAAGAGCAGAAGTTTCAGTAAGCAGTATGGCAATTTAAGGAAAGTTATGTTTGGAAGAGATACGAGTGTGAATTGACGGCCTATCGTAAAGTTATCAAGATATCGAACCATTGTTACAAGGTGCATACCATTGCACGCGCGCCTAGGTGTTTCTGTACAGTGATTGAATCTTAGCTTGAATTAAGGTAGGACTGATTATTTGATATTAGGACTTAGAATATTATCAGAATTGAGAGTTAACAGATAATATAATTATTTAGATAAAGTGGTCTAAATTACGCGATTCGGTTTAACTATCGCTGTGTGTTTGGTTTATTAAATTCTCACTTATATAAATTTATCTAAATTGTTAAAAATTTAAGTTATATTCTTAATAAAGTTATATTAACAATTTTAAAATATCTATTTATTTTGAGAATCCCACACCTCTAATTCACGCTGACAATTAAAGATATGGTCACCAAAGAGTAATCATATCACAAGTGAATTGCATATAAGTCTTTTCGGCACTTTTCCGTTTCGCCGGCGCAAGTGATAAAGTTGCCAAAAATGATGTAACCGACTCCAAAAGGAATATTCTTGAAGGTAATCTTTGTCACCTCATTTTCAGAACAAGATACGATTTTTTCTTATCAGTAAGGCATTTTTTATAATACATCAAAAATAGATGAAAAACCAATGAGAAGTAACATTAAAAATATTCTTCATGTGTACATTGTGTATTGTCGCCAACAAAGCCTGCTTCTCTAGATTTGCGCCTGCGAAACGGAAAAGTACCGTCTTTTTTTATTCCTTAATTAGATGATAACTTGTGTTTGTGATTATTGTTGGTGTTCTGTTGTGATATTGTTGTTTTGCTTATTGATCCTACTTTCATATCTGGTTTGAGGCACGTATTTAGGAATACAGAACTCTCGGAGTTGGTTAGTCAGATATTGGGAGAGAGAGCGTTTGAAATGTCAACAATGTGACTTTCCAACCACAGTTATTGCTTTTTGGTGGATTTACTTTTGAATACAAGAAATTTAGGCTTAGGCGTAATTTCTAGCTTCGTGAAATATTAAGTTAGAACTACATAATTTTACTTTTTCAGCTTAGGGTTAGGAATTTTACTTTTTAATTTGGGCTGAAAAACTTTCAAATTTATTTTGTTAATTAACAGAGTTTCAGATATTTGTATTTGTTGTAAGAGTCTGGCATAAGAGGAAAAACTCTGGTATTACACTATATAGAGAGCTCAGATTTTATAGTTTTATATCTATAAGCACAGTTTTGAAGTTTATTTCTTAAAATATCTGTTTATTTCTGTTGATATCCCTAAGCATCCTTTGCTTGCCCACTATCAGTGCAATATTTATTATTTGGATATAAGACTATATTTGGAAAAAAATATATATATATTTGGTATATTTGTAATAAAAAACCCATCATTTTTATTCTGATGAAGGTTATTATTCATAGAAAAAATTGTTTTTGAAATAAATTGAAAAAGGACAAATTTTTTGACTATGTTTAAAAACTGAAAGGATCTAAAAACTGTACATTTCTCAGATCGTTTCCATTAAAAAAATATAGAAATCTCATTAAACAATCCAGAGCCAATATTTATCTTAAGAAGGATTGTGATGCTACAAAATATTACTTATTGATGATTAAAGTCGCCTTCTGAAGCAAAAACGAGGGCTATTGTAATTTTGAATTTTCTAAATTGGTGTGTTTCTATTACCACACAAAAGCAATAATAAAACAACATTTGGTAACAATGTTTAGTTTTGTGTGATAAAGGTAATTAAGGTTTAATAACTGTAAGTGGCCTTGAAAGTTATTCATCAGTATAAGAATCTGGAAATTCTTCTGTTACCCGGCTGAAGCTAAATGCAACTAAGGTAGAAACTATATGACGTAATTTGTTCCGATAAGTTCATATAATAGCTTTTTTTTGATCCTGTTGATTGCAATGGTTGAAAAGTACAAGTTCTTTTATCTTCATTTGATTATTCGGTACTTACATATTATCACAACCTATTGGCGACAATATATGAAACAAAGCACATAATTGCCAATTCAGCGCATGCGAAATTGGGTTTGCCAACTTGCCGAATTACCTTGAGCGTTGGCGATTGTTGCGAAAAAATACGTAAGTTCTTCTTATAATAGCAATAAAAAAGTATTCATTTCACAGATGATTATTCCGTTGTTCTCAAATATTTCTGCATAAATGCTTTCCAGCACAAATGCAACTTAATTGTATCATTTTCAGTTTAATTCAAGCTATATATCGCGCCAACATTTGACGACAATTGTTGCTTTGCTACTGGATAAATACTAAAACTCAATCACTGACTTGGTTAATCTTGTTAATAGAAACAGAACGAATAATAAATAATGAAATTACTTTGCTTGGAAAAGTACTATATAACTCAACAGTGGTAATGTGTTTTCTTTCTTTTATTGTCCTCTTAAAACCCATCAGTAAAATACCCTCCACCAGATCTTTAAGGGATGCAGATAGGAACGGTTTTCATTTTGAGTTGACTTTTTCCAATGAATAATGCATGAAGAATCCGACGGGAAACAACCTATCTTTCTTGATGTAGTTCACCTATTACAGTGTCAAGGGTCCGGAAACAGCACGCGTTTGCTTTTCGAACCTTGACACAAAGTAAAAGCAATGACAGGAAGATTTATATGGTAATTGCTCCGAGCAACAATCAGGGAAAAGGAGTTGGGGGAATTTCTTAATCTTCCAACGAACACAAGGTTGCTTTTTAATACGGTCAGACGCAGGGTCCCAATCTTCAAAAATACCCAAGACAAATCGCCATTCCCAAATCAAGCAGTTTTAAATGAGGCGTATAATACGCCCTCTAGAGAAACGGGAAGGAACTTCGACATGTCATTTGTTTCAGTGCCCGCGCTCGCAAACGATTTCCGTTTTCCCTGAACGTGCCTTCAGAGGGGTGGATGGGGACGGGACTGACTATATTGGCATTTTCGTGAGGGGTGGGTGGTAAAACTTTAAAAAGTTTACTCATTCGTGTAATATTCGTTGTACTGGCAGCATTCGAATGTTCGAAGAATTGATCTGTGTTTAGAATGGATGGTATTTTTCATCCTGTGCTCCAATGGCAATAGCAACCTTATTGAGAAATGGATTATTTTTGGATGTCCCTTTTTTCATTTTTTCTCCCAAATCGTTTGCTCGAATAGAGGTTTCTATGTTCTGTTAATCTAATTTCGTATTCGTTAAATGGTTTCTAATTATTCACAGGTTTTTTTTATCCGACGGACAGTGAATATGTTTATCAGAATGTACATGCGATTCCAAATTTTGTGAAAAGTTCGAAACGATTCACTCAGGCGTTCAATAGCACATGTTTCATCCATCACTTTGGAACTAAAATGTACGGTAAAATAAATTAGGAATTATTTTAAAGGAGTCTGAAAAAGTTTGTCATTTACAGTATTTAGATTCCAATATTTTTTTTTACTTTTAAAATATAACATAAAGTTATAATAATTATTTTATTTTACTTCGTATATTCGAAAATAAAAGCAAATAATGTTTTGATGATAGTTATTTGATTATTTATACGGTCTTAGAACGTTTAAAATATTTCCTAAACAGTAGACTTTGGGCTAAATTATTTAAAATAGAAATGAATCAAGATTTTATCTCATAAAATTTGCATGTATTAATTCATTGAAAAATACTATGTTAATTTTTTAATGTAATTGAATATTTCAACGGTGATAGAGTTTAAACGGAAAAGGTTTGTGTTTTTTAGTATTATCTGGGATGTATAGTGTTATATATATAGACCTAATTTTTCACCACGGCTCTGTTTTTTCTATTATATCGAAAATTTCTGCTGTACGAGTAAGGTGGATCCATTAAGTACTGCTTAACTCTAAATTCACCGGCCTAATTCAGAGACAGCTTTAAAAGTCATAATAGCTCTCCAATTTAGTCCAAAGACTCTTTTCGTATCTTCAATTTTAATAGCTCTACATCACTGTTTCTTATTTTGCCGGTTTTTATCCAATTTTAGTACAATATTCTTTTGCACCATTTAATTTCTTTTATCAAGCAAATAAATGGCGCAAAAGAGTATTGATCTTAGGATCCAATTTCTTACTTTTTTAGCTTTGCAAGAAGTACAATTTTGTCTCTTATTATATTATATTATATTATATTATATTATATTATATATACATAATACTACGGAGAGTGGTATTAAGTATTCTATGTTGAGGTGATTTGTTTCAGGTTGCTGAATAGAGGAGAAATTCTTTTCTTTAATTTAATCAATTTTTTTATTGGACACGAAGACAATTATACTATACTCAAAGTGGAAGCAACTTATCAACACACATATGTAAAAATACTTAATTACATTTTGCGGCTCTACGTAACAGGAAGCAGACAAGAAGACACAAAACGCAAATAACACATACACTAGCTGCAACTGATTAAGACATGATGGAGACAAAAATGAAGGGTCTAAGATCTTTGGCTATTTATATGAGGCGCATGACTTCTTCCTACGGAAGCTATCATAGTCGAAATCTATCACTCTATAGTTTCTAACTCAATCTTACTTTTAAAGGATGCCAGCTGTTAAGTTTTAAGATGCGATTACGATTAAATCTTGGTTATGCAGGTAAGATAGTCAAATATTTAAAAGCGAGTCCTGAAAGAAAGGACCATCAAAAATTAAAAAAGTTATTTAGGATGAAATTAAAGGGAATTCTTACATAAATATAAATTATAAATGAAAAAGTGCAACTAATTTCTAAGGAATTATTTACAACTGCAATGAATTTCTATGGAATGCACACATGCTGCTGGTGGCATTACGTAATCCAACATCATTATGCATGGCAGTGCGTGAAGAAAACAAAATTTAATTCCATGATCAGATATATTCTTTTTTACTGGCAGACGTTAACTGGCAGTGTTATCTCAAGAATTCTTGAGGCCCTGGGCCCCTACACAAACGTAGGCCCCACATACGACCCTTAAAATTAGACAGCTCATAATATACGTTGTCAAACGCGGATGACTTACAATCACACAAACCGGCCCAATTGACTGCTGCTTTTTAACTGAATGAGTAATGATGGTGTATGGAGGTAGGCCTAGGCCTAACAGATTGACGATCGTCATCACAAGTAGCCGATGGACATATCATTCGGAATTCCTAGTTTTTCGGAGAATACAACCGAAAACCGACCGTTGAAATTATTCGAATCACTATGAATCGAGATCAAGACGAGGTTCCCATTGTGGCTGAGGCCCTGTGCCCAGTTTGCCCATGCCTTAAGACTGCTGCCATGCCTGTTGCGGAGATAACCGTTACACCAATGGGGATAGCGGTTTACATAATGATGGTCAAGTCCGCAGTTGGATAGGGTTAAAGTAGAAAATGTAGAAAACTGTAAGTTTATAATAAATAAAAATTCTGTGGAATTGATTCGAATAGTTTTTAAAGCATCCGACTACGTTCGGAACCGTGATTTTGCAAAAGAGTATAAATGGATAATTATTTAGTGTCACTTAGATAAGAAAATGTATATAAAATTGTTTTAAGAATAGTATTAAAATAAAAAAAAATATTTTAGTACAATATTTTGACAAAAAATGAATATAGAATAATCCATTTTCAAAATATTCTCCTTTTGTGAAAAATGCTTCTATTACAATAATATTTTGCCTTTATGTAGCACAGACCTCTACACGGAGAGTCAGCTAGAATTTTTGAAACATATAACTTAGAAGTGGGTTTATCCATGTTTTACGACGACAGAGGGGAGATATTTTAAGAAAAAAAGACGATAATTATTTCAATTGGTTGTTACTCTGAAAATAATGTGAATTTTTCAAAAGTCTATCATAGTTGAGCCTCTGTACAGATGTCTGAGCTATATACAGGCAATATATTATTATTGTAGAAGCATTTTTCACAAAAGGAGAACATTTTGAAAAAAGGTTATTCTAAGTTAATTTTTTGCTGAAATATTGTATTTAATTAATTTTTTTTGACAAAATGTCCTTAGAACAATTTTATACATGTATTCTAATCTAAGTGACACTAAATATTACGAAAAGTATCCATTTATGCGCTTTTTTAAAATCATGGTTCCGAACGTAGTCGGATACCTTAATGTTCTCTATAAACGTTCTAACTTGGTAAAGATATTGAGGTCTGAAAAATTATTTCGTAAGAGTTGACTACCAAATTAAATAGTTTTCACTTTCGATTTATTTCTA
>BMAV01015961.1:133218-145145 GCA_019973955.1 Trichonephila inaurata madagascariensis
TTATCCATGTTTTACGACGACAGAGGGGAGAAATTTTAAGAAAAAAAAGACGATAATTATTT
The DNA here is from genome assembly GCA_019973955.1 of Trichonephila inaurata madagascariensis. NCBI lineage: Eukaryota > Metazoa > Arthropoda > Arachnida > Araneae > Nephilidae > Trichonephila > Trichonephila inaurata. The sequence continues at coordinate 133,281 of BMAV01015961.1, forward strand.
GAATTGGTTGTTACTCTGAAAATAATGTGAATTTTTCAAAAATCAATCATAGTTGAGCCTCTGTACAGAGGTCAGAGCTATATGCAGACAAAATATTGTTATAGTAGAAGCATTTTTCACAAAAGGAGAACATTTTGAAAAAAGGTTATTCTAAGTTAATTTTTTGCTGAAATATTGTATTTAATTAATTTTTTTTTGACAAAATGTCCTTAAAACAATTTTATACACGTATTCTAATCTAAGTGACACTAAATATCATAAAAATTAACCATTTATGCACTTTTTTAAAATCACGGTTACGAACGTAGTCGGATACCTTAATGTTCTATAAACGTTCTAACTTGATAAAGATATTGAAGTCTGAAAAATTATTTCATAAGAGTTGACTACCAAATTAAATAGTTTTCACTTTCGATTTATTTCTATAGGTATCATCTTTCTCTCTCTCTCTTTCAACACCACCTTATACATTATAATTATAAATTTAAATTTTACTTAACTTTTTAATGAAAAATAAAAAAAAGAACGTGACCTCAATACCTTACCTCTTTCCATTACACCCCCAACCACTTTAAAAAAACCTTTCCCAAATGACAAACAGCGACGTAGAGGGCATTTTATTACACTCCCGAATCGGTTTTATTGCAACGGCTGTAATGGAGAAACCCACTTCTCTGCCCATTACATTTTGAAACGCGACACCACGACTCAGGTCCCCAGAGTACGATTTTGAAATTTTGCAATCAAAAAATGAAAAAGGAGAGTTATTTTTTTCCCTTTCTCTCTTTCAGTCCACAATAAATCAGCCCAGAGTTTCCCCCTTTTTTTCCCTCATACTAGAAAAGCTTTTATTCAGCCATAAAAATTTAAGGGAGATATTTCTAATCATTAGTTCAAGGACTAAAAGATAGCATCGATTAAGGACAGGGTTCTCTTGAGATCAGATAACCTTTCGAGAAGATGTACTCTGATTGGAGATAAATTGAGATAAGTTCCATGCAAGTAAGACTGGAATAAAGAAATATATTCTTATGTGAAAAGAGTTATTCGTATTGAAAATGTACATAAAACTGAACTGAAATTCTGGATACAATGATTAAATATAAAATACTTTTTTTAGCATATTTTTCAATATTATTAAAGTATAGTCGGGCATCTATGTAACGAAGTCACTAAATCCCGAAAAAAATTCGTTATATGGAAAATTCGTTATATAGAGGTTCATCTTTTAGTTTTTATTATAAACCGCATAAAACAAATTTCAAATTCATAAACACTATATATTAAAAAAAAGTAATTATTGAGACCTCTTTGTAAATTAATTTATATTTATTTTATTTATCTTACCTATAAAAAAACGAAAGAAAGAAAGAAAAACTGCAAGAAAAGTTTCTTGACGCCTTGAAGAATTTTTTTTCTTTGATGCTCAAGCACTTACATTTTGACATTCTTGAGCTACAAGAAACGAAGTTATCAATACGACTGGTCAATGCAACAAATGAATGGTGACAAATTAAAGGACACGAAGCAACTCCACTGAGGGTGAAAGGGGTTTTTAAAGATGTTTCCAGGGAACTGGACAATGGGGGTTAAAGGTTGATGAAACTTTCTAAACCAAACATTTATATTATTTTAATAGGGAAGGTACTAAGAAATTCTTATTGTAGGAATATTTTTTGAATTATGGTCTGTGATTACAAAAATAGCCTCATGAATGTGTCACATTTCCTGTAGCATTAATTTGATCAATTCTCAAATTTTTATATTACAATAAAACAATAAATCTGTAGTACTTACGTAGTATCGCAACAATTCTCCGAATCTCTTAATAATTCGCCAAGATTGCTACCCCGATTTTCTATATGTTATACGCCCTGAATCGGCAACCATGAGCTTCGTTTCTGTACCGAGGCTGAACTACAATTTTTGAAAAATATAATTTAGAAGTTGATTTATTCACATTTCAATACATTACAGTAGAGAAATTTAAACAAAAAAACCCCATTTATTTTTTAAAATTACAGTAACTCTAAAAGCAATGATAATTTCTTTAAAACCCTAGTCCAGGCTCTATAGAGAAGCCTTAATTATATATAAGCAAAATATTATTCATTTACGTACATATTTCATATAAAGGGGAGTGTTTGGAAAATATATTTCATTCTATCTTCCTTTCTTACCAAAAAAATACATTTAAATAATTTATTATTGTAACAATACTCTTAAAACAAATTCATATGTATATTTTGATGCAGGTGACACTAAATACGTATATATAAAAATAAATTATTTATAAGTTTTTGCAAAATCTGATTCCAAACGTAGTCTGGTACCTTAACACATTTTTGAACATTTTGCACACATCTCTATGGATAATTTTAATTTTATAGACATGAAATAAAAATGGAATATTTTAAACATTGCATTTAGATATTTTACTTCATTTTCTTTCAATAAATATTGCAAACTTTCTACTTAAAAGTAAAACATTTTCTCTTAAAACCTGAAAATAATTCACTAGAGACGCGCGCACGTGGCAGTAGTTAGTAAATAAATAAGAATTATTGCTATATCCATAAGGATGTACAAGTTTAGCTCTTTTTCCGCCAATTTTAGGCGAATATATCTCGAGAGTTTGAGTCATGGTGAGGCGACGAATTGAACATCTGAGTTAACACATAACTCATTATTGTATTTTAAGATATTTTCCGCTTATTTCTGAACAATTTATTGCGCATTATTCATGATCTAACAAAAAATCAAAATGGTTTATGCTACTCTCCGAATAATGTGACAACCTAAAACTTCCTTGATAAAAAGTGACATATATTGCAAAGATTAAAATTTCTAAAAATCGCAGTGTTTTTACTTAAATAAGGGTAAAAAATTCCATGTGAAAATAATTTTTTAAAAATAATTCTAATATTATAAAATATGTCATAATTGGTTTCGGAAATTAGCTACAATCACCTATAAATAAGCGTCAATTTTAATGAAATAATAATATTTAAAGCAAGGACTAACTGTAGCCCAGAATCATAATTATAGATTTGAAGTAAATTTTAAATATTTTAATTTTTACCCTTAAGACAGTTGTTGCTCGAATCTCTGCTTATTGGCCTCAATTCATGTGACGTCATAGTCACATAATAAAAACTATCTTGTGTTTCCAGCTAATCAGTTCACACGCTCCGGTGTTGTCAAGTTTTGCTCTTTGCAGAAACTTTCTCTTAAAAAGTACATTGTATATAAAATGCATTTTATTTAAAAGTATAAGCATAAAATACGATTTGTTTTTAATTTTAAAAAATCTTTTTGAAGAAATTTTTTTTCCTAACATTTAAACATCTTTACCCAAATATGGAATTTGAAATTTTATCTGAGTTTTACAAATAGAACAACAAGTACAATTAGTTTAATGTTTGTTTTGAATTCAATGGAAAACGAGTGTTTGTCTTTATCATGTAACGTCATGAATTGAGCCCATTGTATCACCTGTGATATTTCAGCTAAACGCAAGCGAATAAGTTGTTTCGCAATGAATAAGAATGAGCTATATTTGCAGACGACTTCTCCAAATGAGAGGAAATTGTTAAGACTTTTTTGTTACGGAATTCGTGATTTTAAATTTCTTATAAATGTCTTGATTCTGAAAACTATTTTCTATGTTTATATATTTATCATACATAGTTATGTGAGTAATTTCAGTGAAATATTTTTAACTCAATGGATAAAAAAGGATTTAATGGGGTTTAATTTTGCATTATATTCTGACGAAACATTGTTTATTTCTCAGAAATATGTTTTTTTACAGATATTTTTTCTAGTATCTCGTAATATTTACTTGACATAAGTAATAATAACAATTAATTTTTTTAAGAGTTATATTTCTTTATTTTATTCTCACTAGTAATTTTATTTCTCAGTTTGAGGGTTGGTAATAATAATATTAATTTTTCGTAGAACTTTCATTTTCCAACAGGTTAATTGTACTCCTTTGAATACAATAAGTGCATCTTAAAAACAAACAGCCAAAAAAAAAAAAAAAAAAAAAAAATAAAAAAAATATTAAAAAAAAAAAATTTTTTTAAAATTTTTAAAAAAAAAAAAAAAAAACACATTTAAAAATCTTTTGTAAGAAAATCGCAAAAAATGGAAAAATAATTCACAATAACATTTTAATATCAGCTATTTTTCATTTCAATAAATTTAAATAAAGATACAAAATTCTAAAAAGTAGTGATTTTATATACTGAATATTTTTTTCAGTCATATTTAAAATATTTGGTAAATTAGCGCTGTGACTGAGACTGTTTCGAAACTGTGCTTTTGAAACAGTGTATAAATGAATACATTCTTTTTGATAATTTTTATTATTTGCATTAGAACAGCCACAAAATTGTTTTCAAAATAATATTACAATAAAGAAATTATTTAAATGTAATTTTTTGGTAAAAAAAAAAAAAAAATAGCATGCATTCTCAAAACCGTTTTCTTTTATACAAAATGCTTCTACAATAGCAATATATTTTTACTAGTATATGAAGCTAAGTCTTCTATACAAAGCTTGAACTAGGATATAATTTATGAGTGGATTAAATGGTATTTCAATATACGTCAGTGGAAAAATTTAAAAAAAAAAAAAAAACCTGGTTAATTTTTCAATTTATTGTCTGAGAATGAAGTGAATTTTTTTGACTTTTAATTCAGTTTCTGAAGAGAAGTCTCAGCTATATATTGAGAAATTATAATTATTATTATAGAAGCACTTTTCATAAAACAAAAATGTTTTGAAAATATATTTTTTCTTCCCTTTTTGCCAAAATGTTACATTTAAATAATTTTTTTATTACAATAATATTTCTAAGCAATTTTATATCTATATTCTCTCTCTAATTCAAGTCACACTAAGCATCATAAAACTATTTATTCTTACACCTTTTCGAAACCACAGTTCTGAACGTTGTTAGTCATCATAAATATTCTGCCACAGGTTAGTAAATTTTCATGCAGTTCAAAACAAAAGATTTTCTCTTATCATATTATTGCATAATTTTTTAGTTCAAAAATACAAAAGATATTGTATAATGTAAAGAGAAAATTGAGAAGGAAATAGTTTAAATGGTATAAGTATCAAATTATGATACAAAATATATTTTAAAAACCTAAAAAAAACCGTAAATTGCATCAAAACTACTTCGCCATTTTGAAAAAAATATTTATAAATCCATAAAATTTTTTTTAATTTCATCTCTTTGTTTAGTCAGTAATATTAAAACTGACATGATTACTCGAATGCATTAGAGCCAGTGATTCTTCCGAAAAGAATTCGATTGAATAAATATTTTGTGATTAAAAAAAATTACCTATACTCTCTCTTTATAATTTTAATATAGTATATTAAATAGAAAAATAGCGTGTGTATGTAGAATATGAAAGGAGTTTAAAGTATTATTTAAGCTTTTTGTAGGAAAATATGCCTTATAAAATATAATAAAACATTTTCAGGAAAATTAATCAGGGAAGAATATTTTGAGTCTTTTTTTATGTATAAGAGCATTAAAACTTTTTCTAACCAGTAAACAAGGGCTATTATTTTTAGCAATGAACGTATAAACTCTCGTTAACGGATTATTTTCCGTAGTAGTGTAGTAATAGCAGTTTTTAAAATACCATTTGGTGAATGATGTTTATCAAATATTGTTTGAGGGTTGTAATTACAATATATTCAGTCAAATAAATATTTTATTTTTGTGCATTTCATAAATAATTCCATAACTGTTTGTTCAGTATAGAGTCTTTCTTTGTTTTAAGGGTTTTCACAAATTTTTTGGTTACCTTCTATGTATATGTATTATGTAACAGAGTTTCTTCTATCTAAATACCACAAAACGTTAACCATTTATTCTTTTAAAAAACAACTTTAAAAATTTATGGAGTAATTATAAAATGCTATTCCTTCAATAACTGAAATACACACATGAAATATGATTTACAATTACTTCGAACTATGTATAACAAAAGAACAAATGATAACACATGATTGATATTCATAAAATAAATTTTTTTATGAAAGTTTATGAAAATTCCTAAATAAATATATAAATTCCAAATTCGATTATCTATTTTTTTTAAGTATTGTTTTGATACAAAAATGCAGTCCAACTTTTGTTACGTGTATTCATAGCAAGAATTAGGGAAAAAAGTATCAAAGCATTTGTTACAATAGAAAAAAGGCCTTAGCATTTGAAAAGAAGATAAAATAGTTATTTTTACTAGTTTATTTGCCATTGGGTTATAACTATTTATTAACTGGTTACTATTACTGGTTTATTATCTGGTAGCGTTTCGTGCTTGCACCTCATAGCTCCGGAGTTCAAACCATAATGGATCAATGGATCGAAAAATTACCAGGCTGCTTGGGAACCAAACATTGTTGGTTTCGTGTCAGACTGACCTCCTGACCGAAACATCTGCTCATGCATTTCAGCACCCAAAGTAACGAAAACTGAGATAGGCACAGTAGGCCTTGCCTCCCCATGTGTTGTTGTGCCACTGAGTTTAGTTTAGTTTAGTAACTCTAGGTTTTTTTTTTAACTTAGAGCTTTCAAATTTTGTGAGACTATAGTAAAATATATAAGAAATAACTTAGTCTAAAAACATTTGCTTTGATCTTTTGACAGATTTATTTGAACTGATTCATGTTCTTAATTGATTGAAACTATTCTTTGAAGTAATTTTCTTATAAAAGCAATACATTGATAGATAAAAAATGCCCATTTAGAATATGATTTTTTAAAAGCATTGCCACACAATACTACCTTTGAGTAGAAAAGTATCATGTATAAATGTTTGTAGTATGTATTGCTTTGCTGTTTGTAGTACAAGAACTGTTAAATATTCAAAATCTACTTGCATTTATATCTTATCTATCCAAAAGTATTTCGTGGTAATAGACTCCCAACTTTCGTTCCCGAGTTTTTCAATCAGGTCATCATTGTTGATGAACTTCAATAGCGGTTCTAAAAATGCAGTGAACATACTTCTTCCTCAATGGCTGTATAAAGGGAGCAAAACCTCGTCGGGACACCCTTTAACGCCCCCTAAACACCACCTTTTCAGAATAAAAGGCCACATCTTCTCAGGCACACTTTAAACTTCATGACCGTACATCCATTCATTGTTCTTACACTGTTTCGAAATAAAAATGCCAAGCATTAAACCAAAATCTACGCCCATTACATCCTGACAGTAATAGTCTGGGAAGAAAATAGAGAAGGTAAAACACAAACAAACAAACAAAAAATCCCTAGATGTTGCAGTACAACGTGTTAAAGAGAACGCTGAGGGGAAAAAAATCGGATAAAAACAACGCTTTCCTTTTTCTAGCCCCTACGCCATTGATTCCAAGTCATAGTCAAGCATATGAATGAGTTTTAATCCTTCGCTTGGTCGTAGCGATAGCTCTTGAAATATGAGGGTACTAAAACAACGACCGTTCGCTCTTATAATACTCGTACTAGGTTCTATGAGGCTCGTGAGACTGTTCTAGTGAGGATGGGGTATTCGCATTACTTCCCCTTCCACCTCCTGATAAAAAAAAGGAACACAGGCCTTTTGTTCTTTGATCGCTAAAAATGGAATATGGTTCCCTAAGGGGAGGACTTTGAAATCGTAAATATTTTGATTCCCCCCTTTTTCTTACGTCCCTCGCGAGATCTTGCCTTGAAGCGTTTCTTTCATTTGGGCTATTGTCAGATATCTTTTGCATTTGGTTGTTTAGTTCCACAGTTTTTTAGTTCCATTGTTTAGTTCCTGTTCTTTTTTAAGGAATGAGGGCTTTAAATTTATATCTGCAATCGTGATGTGTAAGCTAAGAGACAGTTTTTGCATAAAAAAATGTTAAGAACGGAGTGTAGACACGGAATTTATTAAGTTTTTAGTTATTTATAGAAAAACTATTTCTTGTTGGAACGTTAGTTGACACACGTTTATGATCTAAATTCTGGTTTATTAAAAATTGCGACGTGTTGTTTACATGAAAGATATCATTCATAAAATTGTACATGTAAAATGTTTTTATTAATGTTGAATACATTCGTTGTGTTCTTTTCCATTTCACTTTGTAGTTTATTAATAAATTTTAGGAATTTTTGAAAATAAATGTATTTAAAAAGTGTTATAAACGAAAAAAAGAGGTACGTTTTACAAATAAATTGAAGTTATATTTTCACTTTAAGGCATCCGTCTATGTTCGAAACTGTGATTTTCAAAAAAATAGCAACATATAAATGAAAATTATTTGATATTTTGTGTCACATAATTTCGAATATATATATAAAATTGTTTTAAGAAACTATTACAACAAAAAAAAATTTTAATGGTAACTTTTTTGGCAAAAAATGAAGAAACAATGACATATTTTCAAAGCACTTACGGAAAATTCTTCTATAATAATAATAATAATAATTTACTTATTAGGACTTCCTTACAGAGCCTGAACCAGGAGTTCTGAAAAAATTCAAACTTCTTTCAGAGTTACTGTCAATTGAAATAATGATGGTATTTTTTGATAAAACAACGTTTCTCAAACTGTGAGGCACGCCCCCCTAGGGTGCATGATAACTCCGCAAGGGGGCACGAGCATATTGAAAAGTCGTAAACAAAAGATTATTTTTAAAAAATTATTAATTTACTGAAAGTAAACAAACAAAATATATTCTGTTTATAATAAAATACACACATTAGCACTGATATAAAAAAACAACAACGTATAAATGTATCAGTACTGCATAATGTACTTTATAATTAATTTAACAATACTATAAAAACAAGTTTAATAATTATTAGTGACCCCTTGGGCTTGTCATATACAAAATTATGTACCAATATTAACAATTATGTTGATAATTTATATGGTTTATAATTAATCCCTTAAATGCTAATAAAAAGTTACTCGATTCGCTTCCCAATGCCACCGTTTTGAGAGGGAGAAACAAAGGAATACATTAGCAAAAATCCTCTCTGAAAGAAAGCAAATACTTCACAAATACTGTCAAGGTCCTTTTATTGCAATCCAAAACCTTCGAAATAATTTTATGAATAGTAATACATAGAAAAGATCATACTTTGAAAAGACGTATATGTACGTCTGGGGCAATTATCGCTTTGGGGGAGTGAGTTGTTTATATACGTTGGTGGCACTGAATAGGTTAAAGTCGTATTGTAGCTTTAGTGTCAAAGTATAGTCTTATTGAATTCTATATATTGTTATTGTAAGGAAGGGGGGCGCGATGAAAATTGTGATTGAATAATGGGTCGCAAACATTGAAAGTTTGAGAAGCACTGTGTTAAAATTTCTTTTCTCTCTGATATACACTGCTTGACAATTGCTAAGAAACTAGAGATTTATGCAAAATTACGTCTCAGACAGCTGACCAATAAAAGTAAATTCAAGTTTAGAGGACGTGGTCGACCAGGACTCTTTATCTGTAAGAAAGAGAATACATACAAGCTCACGATTGATGTTTGACGAAACAGTGCTGCATGATATGAAAGTTTTTTTCTCTAAAATTCGGTTTTTGTTCTTAATTATTGCAGGAACATGTATCAGCAAGACAACTCATTTGAGTGAATACGATCTTGGATGAGCAGTTGGACGACTAGAAGCTGGTGAAAGTGTCACCACTGTAGTTGCTGCCGGTGGTCGTGGCAGGAATCCCATACCATTAGAGGATCACAACATAGTCCTCCTGGCAAAAATGAACGCGGGAAGTTCACTCCTGGCCAGATAGCTATAAGACTTGCAACCTCTTCTGGTACTCATGTTTTAGCAAGAACCATCTCACGGCGATTGAATCAAGTTGGTTTGCATGCACGGAAGCCTGTTCGTTGCATCTCACTTAAACCGCGCCACCGACGAAAAAGGTTATCCTGGTGTAAGGAACATGTTGTTTGGGGTCACCAAAATTGATTTAGGGTGAAGCTCTCCGACGAATCTCGTTTCAGTGTGACAAGTGATTCTGGCCACTGTTTACTGTGCAGAGAGCGTAGAACACGTTATGCCCAAAAGTTTGTTTGTGAACGTGATCGGTTCGGCTCAGGCATCATACACAATGGCAGAACACTACTTCTCATTTTCGAGCAAGGAAGCGTTACATCGCAAAGGTATTGCACAGAGATTATTGTGGATCGTGTTCGTATTTTTTTGGGTGCTGTAGGTCTAGACTTTCTGTTAATGATCGATAATGCGTGACCACATGGAAGCATTCAGGTATCGGACACAGTGCAAAGTGAAAATATTCTCCATATGGATTGGTTTGTTTACTCTCCCGACCTAAATCTTATTGAACAAGGCTGGGATGGTCTTGGCAGTCGTGTTGTACAAAGAACCGTTCCTTCCCTTGTAGTGTAAGAGCTCAAAACCACCTTGAAATTGGAGTCCCTCCAAAACTCCTCGACAGTTCAGCGAAGAACATGAAGAACAGATGCAAAGTGTGCATTAGTATCCGTGGTGGACACGCTTCTTATTAAGGTATTCATGTTTGCATCACACATTATAACCTGAAGATTGATTTTTTATGACTGTTTGAAAATAATCAAAAAAGCATTTTTTTTTATTATTTTTTATTTTTAAGTTTTTAATTCTTCAATATGGTGATAGTTGTACCATTTTGCACTATAATAAATACACATCGTCCCTACTAAATCAGTACTTAGCTTCATTTCTTCAATCATTGTCTATTCTTAATTATTCCAAAAAAGTAACTGTTTCTTAGCAATTGTCAAACAGTGTAATAAATATGCGGATAAATCCACTTCTAAATTATGAATTTCAAAAATCCTAGTGCAGATTCTGTATTGAAATTTTAGATGTATATAAGCAAAATAATATTAATTAAGAATCGTTTTTCACAATGGAAAAATGTTTTTTCATTTTTAAGTAAAAAAATGCCACTAAATAATTTGTGATTGGAGAAATATTTGTAAAACATTTTTTTTTATAAATATTCTAATTCAATTGGCACTATAAATATAAAAAAAAATATTTATTTATACGCTTTCTCAAAATCAGGATTTTGAAAGTATTCGGATACCTTGAACCAATTCAAATGGTAATGCAGTAGAGAACACTTCTCTTATTTTATTTTCAGAACAGTAATTACTCCACCAGTTCATTTGTATATACCAGTATCATTGTTAAACTAAATGTTTTGTGAACACAAAAAAGGGTGCATACAAGTAATTTAAAAACTAACAATTCAAAATTTTGGGGAAAAATCTAAATGAGTTAGTGGGCTACATAAAACATCCCATCATTTATTTACTAAAGCTTAATGAGCAATTTAAACTAGGAAATATATTATTTTACTGATATGCATACATTACGAAAATACACTATATATATTCTTTTTAACATTACGTAAATGAATATTAAAAGATTTTAGAATTTAAATTTCGTCGTAATTAGATTTAAGGTTTCACCGAGACAAAATTTATTCAAAATTCTCAACTAATGGCTTCAAGGTGTCCGACTACGTTCGTAACAGTGATTTTAAAAAGGCGCATAAATGAATAATTTTCATGATATTTAGTGTGACTTAGATTAGAATATTATAAAAATATTTTAAGGATATTTCGACAAAAAAATTATTTAAATACAATATTTCGGCAAAAAATTAACTTAGAATAACCTTTTTTTCAAAATGTTCTCCTTTTAAGAAAAATACTTCTATTATAATAATATTTTGCCTGTATTTTGCTCAGATCTCTGTACAGAAGCTCAACTTTGATTTTTGAAAAATTCACATTATTTTCAGAGTTACAACCATTGAAGTAATTATCGGCGTTTTTTTCTTAAAATTT
>BMAV01015961.1:150145-210145 GCA_019973955.1 Trichonephila inaurata madagascariensis
GAGTTACAACCATTGAAGTAATTATCGGCGTTTTTTTCTTAAAATTTCTCCCCTCTATTGTCGTAAAACACGGATAAATTCACTTGTATTTCAAAAATTCTAGTTGAGCCTCTGAACAGAATTCTGAGCTATATACAGACAAAATATTGTTATAATAGAAGCATTTTTCACAAAAGGAGAATATTTTGAAAAGGGATCATTCTATGTTCATTTTTTGTCAAAATATTGTACTTAAATAATTTTTTATTGTAATATTCTTAAAACAATTTTATATACATTTTCTAATCTAAGTGACACTAAATATCATAAATATTATCCATGTATACGCTTTTGCAAAATCACGGTTCCGAACGTAGTCGGATACCTTAAACATTAATATGTTTCCTATTTTTATTCTTACAAAATGCAATTTATACTTGAATGAATAAACTGAACTCTATAATTTATTAGGTATTTGTATATATGGGGAAAAACTCATTCCCTGTCTAGCATTTTTACTTCAATTTTGAATTTTTTTTTCAAATTTTCAGTTTATTCTTAACAGGGTCTTAATTCTTTATTTAAATAACCATTAGATACTTAACTTTTTTACAGTAATTATTTTATTAGGAGTCATTTCATTCATTAGGAAATAAAAAAAAAACCCTATTGAATTAGATGAAATTAATGTAGTGGATATTTTTTTAAAGTTTCTTAGAGATAATTAAATTTAACACACAGGAATATATAGTTAACTAACTATAAAAAAGGAATGAGACACAATTTCGTTCTATGATTAAAAAGCGAAAGTAATTTTAAGTATTTTTTTTAAGACACAGAGAAAAATTGAATAAAATATTTCTTTGTTCTTTGTTGTGGAAGGTTTTCATTTATTGAAATTGCATGTATTAGAATTTTTCATTTAATCTTGTGGGCCGTGGGTAGCCTAGTGGTAAGAGCATCGAATTCCAAATCGGAAGGCCTAAGCTCGATGCCCGTGCTACCAAATACCTTCCGAGTACATACCAAATACGCGCTCTTTAAATCAGTTGGTTCGAAAGTCTTGTGGGTGGTGGCAGCAGAAACCACGGGTGTAGAGGGTTGGAGATTATATTTCCCTCCCCTCCAGTTCCATGCCTAAATTGTGGAGGTGGAGATAGGTGGTACAGCCACCACCTGACTCAGGCTCTGGCAACTTTCATTCCTCGCCTTCGGAAAGAACACACCAATATTTAATCTAGTCCCGAAAATTATATTTAAAAAAAAAATTATATCATTTTGTCTAATATATTTGAATATTTTTTTTTTCTAAAATTTGAGTAAAAATGTCTGGAACATCAAGTCTTCTCTGAAAATAAAGTTTCAAACTCATGCTTTAAAAATCATTCAAATGATAAATTAAGATTATGTCACACAACTTTATCTAATGTCAACAAATTATTTATTTAAAATTAAATGTATGCACACACACACACAAAACCTAAGTCATACAAAAATAAAAACATTGCGATTAAGATGGTTTTTCCAACCAAATTAATCAATGTTAATGAGTAAGATTTAAAATGTTTGCAGCGGATAGTTAAAATCAGTACATTCATTATAAAAATGAATCTGACCTTCAGGGGTCAAACACACCGATTACACATATTGTAACGTCTTCCACCTCGCAACTGATTGATCAGGGTTTATATGCAAATCAAATTACTCTGTCTACATCCACATGTGCACTCCAAAATAAATTATGGTTTAAAAAAACTAAAAAAACACATTTTTATAGTTAATCAAACTAAAAAGTAAAAAAAAAATAATTCTTAATATTAGAATAAAATGATTAACGTGAAAATTAATGTCATTGTGGTAAAAGCGTGTAAGGCACTTTATACTACATTCTTACGCTAACTCTGTATTTCGGAAAGAACTAGTACAAAATTATAAAAATTGATATCAGGCACCCCACGCTTAAAACACAATAAAATTAATTTTCTCGTCAGTTATTTTATTCTTATATTAAGAAATATTTGTTAATTTTTATATCGATTAACTATAAAAACGTATTTCTTAGTTTTCGAAAGCTCCAATTTATTTTTTTTAATGTTTTTTGTTTGATCTACAATAAAAGCGTGTTATTTTAGTTTTTTAAACTATAATTTATTCATTGATGAATTAATCTTAAATCAGGATTACCCGTTGTTATACTATCAGTGCTTTGATTCGGCCTGGTTTACAAAATGTAGGATTAGCCAACGCGTCCTTCCCTTTTTCACATAAATAACACTTTTGTTTGTTTGTTGTATTTGTGTTAATCATGAGCGTATTCGCTTTAGGGTTGTAACCTAATCTTTTAGTCGCCAATTCTGGAAATGGGAAATCATTAACCCTGTCGATTCTGATAAGGGCAATGGAACAAAATTATTAAATTATTGTATTGTCATCAGTTCTTGACAAGTGTGCAAAATTTCGATTTAATCTGTTCTTTTAGATTAGGTAAAAATCGTGTTCAAAGATCCCGTTACATACAGGTGAAGCTAATAAAAATGTGTTAATATTGCAGAATCTTTTCATCTGACATTACGCTGACAACCCATAGCATTTGAATAAAAAAGAAACATCTGCTCTGCACTTTCAAGCCTTATTTTCAGTGGAATTCGAGAATTAAAAAGGGATCGCTCCACCCCAGGAGAGTGAATAGAGATACCCTTTCGAATGCTTGAACCCGCCTTAATTAATTTGTTCTGGCAATAATTTTTCAATTATTGCACCCTAGAAAATTTTTATTTATTTTTCTTTAATTATTTTTTCCTAATTTTACCCCACTGGACAAGCGTATCCCACTTTCTATTTTTCTAGTATTTGCTATCCCCCGTGGGCACCCCGCCAGAGGCTGTATTCACTCCTATCTTCAACCAATCAGAGAGCACCCAGTCAGCTCTCAGCAATGCCAAATTTTCCAAGCCATGAAGACCACCATAAGCCCCGCCTCTCGGATCACATCGTCACAACCAATAGCCTACTTGCTACTCCGCAGACTGAGAAACTCAGCAAGCGTCAAGCACCACATCAAAGACTTTCTGATGTGGGATTGGGACTGTGTATCAGTACAGATGAAATAATTATCAGCGTTTTTTTCTAAAAATTGCTCCCCTCTATTGTTGTAAAATATGGATAAACCCACTTCTAAGTTATATATTTCAAAAATACTTGCTGAGCCTCTGTAGAGAGGTCTGAGCTATACACAGGCAAAACATTATTATAATGGAAGCATTTTTCACAAAAGGAGAACATTTTGAAAAAAGGATATTCTTAGTTAATTGTTTGCCGAAATATTCTACTTAAATAATTGTTTTTGTCAAAATGTCCTTAAAAGAATTTTATACATGTATTCTAATCTAAGTGACACTAAATATGAAAATTACCCATTTATGCGCTTTTGCAAAATCACGGTTCCGAACCTAGTCGGATACCTTAAAACACACAATATAGTATTATTAGCTTGTATCTAACTGTAAATATTATAATTAATAGCTGTAGACGTAATAAATCTATAATTTAATTCACCAATTTTCTCAATAGGCTCAAACAGGAGAGAGATGGTTATGGGTTAAATCTTGTTATCAATTCTCAAACATGTTAAAATGACTTATTTTCTTCTTGGATGGCAATAATTTCCAATGGCAAATTATAGGATTTATGCTATGTAATTCAATTCATACTCTTAGTTCACTGTCTCCCAAAAATATCCAATAGAAAGTGAGTTATAGCGCTCTGAACACACATCCCTCGAAAAAATGGACTCACTTCCTCCACGATTCCGGCTGATTGGCTAATCTGAAATAAAAAAAAAATTAACTGCGTTTTAATCTAAAAGCTTAAATGCACCAAATGAACTATACTCAATTGAAAAAATCAAAAATTGGAATTCTGATAGACCTCCGAAGTAAATGTTTCGAATTTCATGTTTTTTTGTTGTTGTTTTTGTTGTAAAAAATAGAAATATTTTGAATTTTGAAATGATCGTAGTCCATTTGGTGCGTATTTAGTGCTGAGTCTATCCTATAAATTTGAATCCATTCGGTCAAACCATTCTTGAGATATGATGAGGGAAAGTTTGAAAAACACAGTTTTGAGAAAAACGCGTTTAAAGTTACAGATCCGATTAAAACAATGGAAATCTTAACTTAGCGCTGCGAACAGCTGCTCTTCTAACAGCTGCTGCTTTATAACGACTTCGAAATCCTTTTACCACCGTATTTTAGACATGTTAAAAAAACAATTTATGAAAAAAAAAATTATTTTTTTGAACCCATCACATGGGTGAACCCCCTTACTAAAATTAACACCCTTATTGTCTGACCTTCAAAATACCAACAAGAAGTTACTTAAACAAAAGGAGTGGTCAACTTAATAACTAATCAAAAAAACTATAAGAATTAATAAAACACTTATATTTGACGATTAATTCCGCAGCACTTGTGATCTTTTTCAGTTGGGATATCTGCGCTCCTTCCTGAAACTCTGATAGCTTAAATTATTATTATTACTCAAACGCTTTAATGCAGTGCTTCTCAAACTTTCAATATTTGTGACCCAATATTCAATCATAATTTTCATCGCTCCCCCCTCCATTCAATAACAATGTATTGATTTCGAAAATGTGACACTTGTGGATGCTAAAGCTACAATACGACTTTAAACTCTTAAGTGCCACTGGCGCATATAAACGTCTCACTCAGCCAAAGCATTAATTGCCCCCGACGTATATATACGTCTTTTCGAAATGCGATCTTTTATGTTCGCTGATATCTAAAATTATTCCAAAGACTTTGGAATGCAATAAAATGACGTTGACGGTGTTTGTGAAGAATTTATTGATTCCAGGGCATTTTCTTATTTATTCCCTTTCCCGTAGCCCCAATTCACTACATACGCGGCGTGCGTACGTGCAAAACGGTGGCATTGGTGAGTGAATTACGTAACTATTAATCGGCAGTTAAGGGATTAATTATAAACAATTATCAATAATTTATGAAGATAACTGTTAATTTTTGCATATAATTTTATGGCAAACCCACAAACCCGTGGAATCACTACAAATTATTGAATTTATTCTTAACTTAGTACAGTTAAATTAAACATAAAATACATTGTGCAGTACTGATACATTTATAAGTGCATTATATCAGTATAAATGTTTTTCTAATTATGTCAGAATGCATTTTGTTTGCTTACTTTCAATAAATTAATAATTTTTTTAAATCTTGTTTTCAATTTTTTAACATGCTCGCGCCCCCCTCCTAAGGTCATCAAGCCCCTCTAGGGGGGCGCGCCCCACAGTTTGAGAAGCACTGCTTTAAAGTCGATACCCCTGGGAGCATTATCGACTACCTCTTTCTCTATTAAATAGCAGCTCGCATTAGCATAAATCACGGTTCCTCCACAGAAAGCGATTTTTTTTAATCTTACAACGTAATAGAAGAGTTTTTCTTGGGGGGATTAGTAAGAAATGTGTGAATAGAACCCGTTTCAATATGTTATACAAAATAATATTAATTTATAATTTGTCTATTTTTTTTAACTAACTTTATCCCCTTTTTATTATATTTATATCGTCCAAAATCATACTTTTACTATTACCTAAATTTACTCTGTTATCGATTTCCATATTATCCTTATAACTTAAATGTGTGATCTTTAATGAGCTAGTTTATTAAAAAGTATTATACAATTTAATATAACTAACTTACTTTATTATTGTAAGTAATAATTAAGAACTTAAAGTTAATATTTTTCATCTTCTGAGTTATAATAAAAGCACATAAAAAAAGAAAAGATTTTATGACCATTATGAATAATGCTGTTCAAAAATTAAGAGATCAATTACTTTGTAAAGTTATAATTTGAGAAGTCTTCTAAGTACATAATTTCAGTCTACTCAAAATGAAGATAAAAAACTTAATCATTTTATTAAAATATTATTAGAAGGTTTCCTATACAGCAATACATCTTACGAATAGTTATTTTTTCTTTTGGAAATTTCAGCTTACGGGTCAAAGTATATAGTTAAAACCTTTCCTAATTCTGTAACTATTATAACCTTGATTGTCATTATCATATTCCTTACTGGTCTTTAAAGAACTATGCTATTTTAATATATTGAAGAATACCTTCTTAATAAACGAATTAAAATAAAAATTAAAGTTACAGTTCATTTAGTAATTGCTCCATCCAATCCTCCATTATGTTTATAAGAAAGTTAAATCGTTAAATTTCTCTGGGGAATATACACCTGCTATAGTAAGAGAATTTGGCAATTAATTGACATGTTTCTTCCTAGTTTTTGAATTTTATTAGGGAAATAATCTAAGTTTTTATTGTATGCACATAATAGTGTTAATTTTTTTTACAAAACTGATATATTCGTTCAATCAGACATGAATTTTTAATGGTGTAGCAAAGACGAAGAAAAAGCAAAGCATTTCGATTAAGTCGTCTGGAGAAAGCGCTTTTCATACAAACTACTCATTTATTTTTATTTTTATTTATTTCTAAGGCTAGAAAGTTAAATTTCTTCTAGACATTTTAAGGTGATTATGCAAAATAGTAAAAAAGACATATATTGGGCTTGATTACTTTAGGCTTTAATATTTTATTTTGTTAAAATACGTACTAGACATGCTTACGTAATAAGACATGAATATATAATGCTTTTATAGAGGTTAAAATTAAATATTTACATTACTTTCTGACATTTGAGACAAGGCATTTGAAAATGTGTTATAGTTAAGAAAAAATTAGTTTCCTTTCTATAAAGCTTATTAAACAAAAAAAAAAAAAAATGAGTAAAATTTATACATAAGGAAATTTTTTAAATATTTTGAGATTATTACATTAAAAATATTTCCCCAATTTACTGAGGAGAAAAGAAAGCAGTTTTTCAACCCCTTTTCACCTAAGACATGTTTACTCTCTCTCTTTCACTTGAAAAAAGAAAGAAAACAAAAGAAATGGATAAAATAACAGAAGGATAATGAAAGATTTAATCCCTAGAGTTACAATATAGTAAAAATAAAGTATAACTTATCTATTCTGTGATATATCCCGAAACATGGTTGAATACATAAACCAGCATCATATTCATTGCAGTCGTAGAGAAAATTAAAAAGCTCCTATGACACACGCTAAGCAAAAAATGAATAGAAAAGAACACACTCATACGGAAACACATGAAAAACTGCTTAGCTATGAATTTCATCCTTCCTGGAACGATGGTCCCTATACCCTTTCATCCCCCCCTTCTCCAAAATAAGTAAATTCTTTAGCCTCTCAATGACACAGTCAATATCATTTTATTGTATTCCAAAGCCGAGGGACTAGTTTTAAAGAGAGCAGCACAAAACAAAAAGTCTTTCTTTGGATGGACGAGTATACACGACCGTGGCACTAAGCACACCAGCTCAGCAGGACGTGTATACGCGCCCACGGCATTTAAAAGGCTAAATTTCTTTCATTTACATTGGTTTAACACAGTGATTCTCAACCCCTGTGCTGAGGCACTTTTGTGTGCCGCGCGCTAATTTCTTAAAAGGTACCACTAATTTTTTTAACTATTAATTATACACTGAGACAAAGAATTAAATCTGGAACCGAATCATTCGGCCGTTTCACAAAAGTAAACTAACGATATTTGTAATATATTTAATTAATTCTTTCGCTGATAGATCTAAGTGCATTACAGACTAGTAAAATTCTTTTAGACTTATTTTATTGCTACTGTGCCTTCAACTTTTGAAATTGCTAAAAATGTCCCTCAACAATCACAAAAAAGGTTGAGAATCACCGATTTAATCCTTTAAGTTCCTTGGGTGTATATATCCGTCTTTCCAAAGTAGGATTCTTTTCTTTGCACTGTTATCAGTAAAACTATCCCGATAGCTTTGGAGTGCAATGAAATGACCTTGACACTGTTTGCGAAGGATTTACTTATTTCAGAGAAAAATTTGCATATTTGTGCATTTACTTTCCCCTCCAATATACCGCCGATGCTCGCCTATGCGAAAAACGGTGTCACTGGGGGAGCGAATCACGTTACTTTTAATCAACAGTTAAGGGTTTAAATAAGCTTTCCTCAAACTGAGGGGCGTGCCCCCTTAGGGGGCGTGATAACTAAGAAAAGGGGAGGCACGAGTATATAGAAAATTCTAAACAAAAGATTCTTAAAAAAATATTAATTAACTGAATATAAGCAAACGAAATACATTCTGGTATAATAAAAAATAAAATACACATTTATACACCCTTATAATAAACTTATAAATGTATCAGTACTGCACAATGTATTTCATAATTAATTTAACAACACTATAAAAGCAAGTTTAATAATTATCCGCGACCCTATGGGGTTGTCATATATAAAATTATATACAAACATTAACACTTATCTAGGTAATTTGTACGGTTTATAACTTATCCCTTAATTACCGATAAAAAAAGTTTCGTGATTCACTGCCAAATGCCACCGTTTTCCACAAAGGTACGCGTATGTGACGCGTTACGGGGGAGGAAGAAAAATAATAAATAAAAAAAATCCTCTGAAATAAGTAAATCCTTCACAAACAATGTCAAGGTCCTTTTTTTTTGCATTCCGAAGCCTTCAAAATGATTTTATGGATAGCAGTGCACGGAAAAGATCGTGCTTCGCGGAAAGACGTATATATACGCCTAGGGCAATGAACGCTTTGGGTGAGTGAGACGTTTATACACGCTGCTAGACCTTAAGAGATTAAAGGGGTATTGTAGCTTTAGTGTCAAAGTATAGTATTATTGAATTCGATACATTGTTATTGTAAGGGAGGGGGGGAGTGATGTAAATTATGATTGAATATTGGGTCACAAATATTGGCAATTTGAGAAGCACTGGTTTAACCCTCTGAGCGGAATATCCGTCTCTCAGACAGGGATGATTTGCTTTGATGCTTGTAGATAACGCTGTGGTGTGATTTTCTGGGTGGGCTGCCTTGACATCTTCAGTCGGACTCTATCCAGTGAGATCACTTGGGGGTACTTGGCGATATTTCCAACTCACCTTGTGTGCGATTTTTTTTATCTATCACCGTCTATCAGTATCTATATTCCTATAGTTTTTCGTTTTTAGTATTATTATTTTTAATAAATTTTACATGAATATAAATAATTTGTAAGTTTTTATAACAATACTAGTTACCATTTTTGTGATAAAAATGTATTAATATAGTGTGCCTCATAAACTTAAACATTAAAAATTCTACTCAGTCTCATAAGCGACATTCAAAGAGGTCCTTAAGGTAATAAAATTCAAAAGAATTTGCGTACCCGTCTGTCACAGATGGATGTTTCTAAGAGCGGTAAAAAAAATTGATGTTCCGGCCAGAGGGTTAAATAATGATGAATATTTTCATTTCTAATCTTCATTATCCTCCATATTCAAATGGGAGAGGAAGAACGAAATTATGCTCTGGAAAAATGTATGATTTCTTATCAAAAATATGTTCATCTGTAATAAATTACCTTATTCGAGTGAAAATATTACGTCTTAAGGTAATTATTGAAAAACACACGTAAATACTTAAACTCGGAACTCTAAAGGGGTTTGAAATCTTTAAGGCAATTTACGTATCTCCTCGCTGTTTCAAACTCAGATAAATTAAACCAAATAAGAGAGAAAACACGCCTAAAAAGACGCGAGGTTGCATTTCAAATGAACAGAAGTAAACGTTGTATCACCTCACCGAATTAGAGAAATTTAAAATTCCAACTGAACCTATTTCTCTCCTGTTTTTAACTGTGCATTATTTATTCCAATTTTAAGGCGGGAAAACTTCGCATTCTCGTTGATGATTTCCTTTCTCCGTTGAGAATATATCTCAACCGATATTTCCTTCGTTGTAATTAACTAAAAGGAAAAGATTGAAGAGTTGTTTTCAGTATACCACCACACTAAAGTGTAGGGTTCTTCTTAATTACTTAAAACGTGTATTTAACTGTGTATTTATTAGCTATTTAAGTTTTAAGTGGATGGGCCTAGAACTTTCCGTTTACGTGCCCAGGATGCTAATGATTTAGAAAAGAACTTGAATTTTTTATTCCTTTTAATTCCTCTTCCATGTCTTCATCCCGGAAGCGATGCAAAGTTAAGATGTGAATTAAAATTAAAACTTCACACGAATTGATAAATGCATTTGGGGAAATTAATAAATTTTTAAAACCGCGAGTTCATAGTAATTGAGGCACTGTGGTTTTCAATGAAAAAAACAACAACTTATATGTGTTACAGATAACTTCAAAAGTAAGGGTTTAAAATATTTAATACATAAATAAATTTATGATTTCAGATATTTGCTGAAATTTCTGGCGTAATAATTTTTAAGTTTTTACCTTATAAGGCTGGGATGGGCATTAAACCTTTATTAAACGCATTATGATTTACTGTAGTTTTTTTCATGCAATATTTTTTTTGAATCAATTCACTGAAAATTAAGGAATGCACATAAACAAATTACTCAACTTTGGGAAATTTAATGAATTAGAACTAATTAATTAACTAAAGATATTCAACTATAAAATTAATTATACACACTGCTTACTTAAAATAAATAGTCAAATCGTGTGCGTTTCCTAAGGTTTTCTCATTAACATACCGAAAAAATAAGACACTTACCTTTTGACATAAACTATTTTTTTTTCGGAATAAAAATGACAATCTTTGCAATCCGCTGAAAACGCCGTCAGCTGAAAACTTAATTTCTGCTATAAGACTATTCGCCTTCAAGGATAAAATACTCATCATAGAACCCATGCTACCATATATCTTGGAAGAGTGGATTTCAAAGAATATTCCTATCAAGTATCTTGACCACGGTAGCCTAGTGGTCAAGTTATCGGATCGCGGCTGACATGTCATGAGTTCGAGCCCAGTACCACTAAAGAACCGTCGGGTAGAGGAGCAATGCATATTAAATCTGTCAGAAGCTTAAACGTCCTCCTATTGGTGTGGCAGTTAGGAAAGGGGGTGTCAGCTCAGAGTGTCGTCCTCGTCACTTGACCATGGTTCAAAATTACGAGGTCCGTCGCCAAACTCCCTTGTGTAGATGAACAGTGCGACTTTAATATTCACTCACTCCTGCTAAGTATCGTCAGAGTATTCGTAAAATTGGTTATTCTATGTAATTTTAAAGTGAGTGGAACTTATAAGTATCATCGGTAGATAAAGGATTAAATTGATCTACGATAAATCATATAAAATGATAAACATATGTATATGGAACGCCGGCACCAGCCAGATTGAAAAATTGACTTTTCACAATCGATGCGATTGTATTTACTAAAAAAAATTGTTCGCTAAATGTGTAGACGACACATGTACCATAATTGGAAACGCGTGTGTGATGACGCTTAACATGTTCACTACCGCTGTAGGGGAAAAAATCGATCACTGTGATTCCAGCCGTAGAAATGAAATGTTACCCACACGCCGACTAAAAGGAAGAATAAATATTGATGATGAGCGCTTCCCGTGATTGTACGGAATTGGCTATTGAGACATCATTCCACACCCCTCGCTTCCTCAGGATTGGGTTCCCAAGCCAGACAGGTACTCTATGGATCTTTAACATTCCGCATAATCATTCGACATGTCGATTTTTTGTGTCATGAAAATCCATCGACTTGGACCGGGGTCGAACCTACAAATTTGGGCCTAAGGGGCCAGCGTCTAACCAACTATGCCACCCATCCGGAGCTAACTAGAAATATATTAAAAATAAATAAACTGTTTGTAGAACAACAACAAAAAAAAAATCACATATAAAAATTCACTAATTTAACAACAAACTTTTTTTTTTTAAATAGGGAAATTCTGGGAGGCATTTCCTTTTTACTTGTATTTCTAAACCATTCTTTAGAGTTGATTTCGAGCAAGGAATTCGGTACTTGAAATGGTAATTCTCTTGAGTCGCTTAATGCATGATAATGAATTCTAGCCAATAATACATCTTATTTTATTTATTGGATTGTGTTCAAATGTTCTTGATGTTTATTTAAACAATTTGTAAGCAATGGTTCGTAACTAAAAAATTGTTTTTATGCATTGTAGAAAATCCCTTCCAAAAGAAAGTTACATTAACTTATAAACCATGTTTACTGTTTTTTGAAGACGTGGTAAGAAAATGAAATTGGTTAAAATTTTATTTACAGTGTTAATGATTTTGAAACTTTTTGATGAGTTTGTAATAAAGAGATCTGATTACGCTCGGAATCATGATTTTGCAAAAGCGCATAGGTGATTTATTTTTTATTTATTTATTATTATTATTTTTTTTTGATATTTAGTGTCACTAGAATTGGAATATGCATATAAATTTTTCTAAGAATATCAATTTCATTGAAAAAGTACTTAAGGTATGCGACTACGCTCGGAAGCGTGATTTTAAAAAGCGCATAAATAGATAATTTTCATGATATTTAGTGTCACTTAGATAAGAATACATGTATAAAATTGTTTTAAGGACATTTTGACAAAAAAAAATTATTTCAATACAATATTTTGGCAAAAATTAACTTAGAATAATCTTTTTTCCAAATGTTCTCCTTTTGTGAAACATGCTTCTATTATAATAATATTTTGCCTGTATATATCTCAGACCTCTGTTCAGAGGTTCAACTAGAATTTTTGAAATATAAAGCTTAGAAGTGGGTTTATCCATGTTGTACGTTAATAGAGAGGAGAAATTTTAAGGAAAAAACGCCGATAATTATTTTAATGGGTTGTAACTCTGAAAATAATGTGAATGTTTTGAAAATCATAATTGAGCCTCTGTACAGAGGTTTGAGCTATATACAGGCAAAATATTATTATAATAGAAGTATTTTTCAAAAAAGGAGAACATTTTGAAAAAAGGTTATTCTAAGCTAATTTTTTGCTGAAATATTGTATTTAAATAATTTTTTTGCCAAAATGGCCTTAAAACAATTTTATACATGTAGTCTAATCTAAGTGACACTAAATATCATGAAAATTATCCATTTATGCGCCTTTTTAAAATCGCAGTTCCGAATGTAGTCGGATACCTTAAGTAGGAGAGATAATTTATTTTTAAGAAACAATTTTGATCTTTATAAATAAATCTTACAGTTGTATATATATATTAAAAAAATAGCATGATATGTTCCATATTTCAGACAAAATACCTCACGTGGGGGATTTTTATTTCAAACAAATTCAAAAATGGCGTTTCATTGTAACATTCTTCACCCAAAGAGAATTTCGTTACTTTTTTTTTGTTCCTAAAAATAGATACCCTGCGAAAAGAAGAGACAAAATAAATCCATTTTTTCTTCCCTTTTTTCCCGAACAATTCGAATCGTTCTTTACTTTAGTTTTCTTCCCAATTCCACAGTTCTCGTTCCTTCTTCTCTCACTCTTTATTTATATTTTGATTTCTTTCAATTCCGTCCTGACTTGTCCTTGGATGGTTGCTTTTCTGATAAGGATCTAGCAATTTGCAGCGACTCGGAAACACCAGTTTTGTGTTTGACGTTCGCTGTCAAAGTTCCCTGGGAGGCATTTTTATCCTGAATGCCCTGACCCTGGAGTGCATCATCTCTTAAGAAGGAGAAATAGGACAGAGGAAAGGACAATGAAGAAGGAAAGAAAGGGACAAAGAAAAAAAAGGAATTCACTCTCTCGAACTTTGCCCTAAGGGACTCTCTCAGGGGTCTCACTTAGGGGTAATTGCTAAAGTTCTTCCAATGATACTGTTTGAACAATTCACTATCATTGCGTTATCTGGTGTTGCCAGATCCTGTTGCCTTTTTGTCTCATTTGGTGGAGGAATACATGTTTAAGTACGTAGTCGAACATTAGGGGTGAAGGCAATTAGCGAGATATTAAACATTTTGAATTGTTAAAACATTATTTCATTTAAGGTATCCGACTACCCAAAAATTTTGAATTTTGCCAAAAAATGACAAATTTTTCTTATGATTTTATTATATAGGTCTTACTATTATCTTTATAAAAATACAAATTTTACTAATTTCCATTCGTTAGATAGAAAACTACAAGTGTTTCAGTAAAAGGAGATGCCACTACTTTAAGCAAGATATACTTTAAAATGCATTTGACTCGAAATGTACTTTTCAATTCCTCCTATTAGCTTTCACTCTCTATTTATTTATTTATTTATCTATCTTGGTGGAATTTTCAATCATTAATAAAATACATTTTAAAGCGTTCAATTGAGCTGAAATTTTATGTACATTATTATTTTGGATGACAATACAATAATTTTACAATTAATAAAAATTGATTAAAACCAATTATTTAAAGAATTACAAATACGGCCACATTGGCATCATTTTTTTGGACTTAGTGATCCTTTTGGTGTCTTGTGTCAAAATTTGAAAATATTTTTTTCTCACGTTTTAAAGCATTCAATTGAACTGAAATTTTATAGACACGATTGTTTTGGATGAGAATACGGAACTTTAATGATAATGAATAAAAGTTAATTACCACTTCATGTTGTGATTCTGTCATATGTACATACATATTTATAGTATTTGTAACTATTTAGTAAAAAATAACTAAAATAATTTTTTTTTGTTACTCTAAGTCGATCTTGACTTAAAAAAAGTTTTTTTTATATATTACTTGTTTTGAAAATACTCAAACGAGGATAGATATTGCTCAAAAAGTTTTGAAAGTAATTAACTGAAACTTTTTCTGTATATTCTGTATAATAGTGGAAGTGAGTTAACCTTTAGAGTTATTAATCACTGTTTTATTACCAAATTAGGAATATTATCAAAAGGTTTTTTTAAGCAATTTAATATCTAAGATAAAGTGCTGTAGTTTTTGTAAAAATTAAAATTTCTCTTACCCTGAAGGTCATTTCAAAATTAAATAGCGGACAACACATCAAAATTGAAAAATTGAAAATTTGTTCATAAGCTTTTTGTACAGAATGGGCCCAGTTTATTTAATTTTTTTTTCAATTTTCACCAATTTTTTCCCATTTTAATTAAAAGTAATTTTTTTTTCTCTTCTTAATTTTAGCATATTTTTCTTTAAATGTACTAAATATATCTAAAAACCACAAAAACATCTCTATATATCCACTTTTTTTAAAAAAAAAGTTGTCGCAAGTAGTCGGGTACCTCAATTAATAAGTCTGTTATATATTTCAAAATTAAAAATTAATTTCATAATCAGCCCTTCTTCGAATGATTTTTTTTGTGATGTATATCAGGGTGACGTAATACATGCACTACAGTAGGGGTCAGAAACCTTTTAGCTGTGGCGTGCCAAACCAATCTACTAAAATGCTTCAGAGTACCACACAGTAGGACATTTTTGAAACAATTCGATTCTCGACTCGAAGTCTCGACAATTTGATTCGATAATGACTACAGAGTTAGATTACAGAGCTCAATAATATAGATATTTACAGTTTTACTATATAATATATAATTTTGCATCACTTAAAAATATTTCTTAACATAAAAATAATTAGTATAAAATATAACTATTTCTTCAACAAAAATAATAAAAATAATTGAAATTTTACGTATATTATGTATTTTTATACATATTTATTAAAATACGAAAAATACGACAGAAAATAGTATTTAACTTCATTACAGTTAAATAAAAAGATAAATAAAAATTTTAGTGTTTAGTTAGTTTTTGCTCTACTTTCATATCGCAAAATCAAGGGCGTAATTTGTAACTTTCAATTAGACACGACTCTGAGCATTCAGATTTGAAATATTTTTTGTTTGAGGAAAGATTTTTTATTTTGATATGTAGAATCGAAAGCAGAATACATGCAATTTCCTCTCTTCAAACAATTGAATCGTTTTCGTAAGAGTTATCTGTCAAATTCTTTCGTAACGTATATGTATATAATTCTGAAGATGTTCTTGAAATACACACACAGTCAATTACAAATTTATCAACTTCCATCCTCTCAAAAATCGACAAATTTGTAAAGTAGTGCAGAGTTCCACTGAGAATTATACAGCGTGCCACAAATTGCTGACTCCTGATCTAGATTAAAAAAAAATTGTTTAAAAAAGTCTTAGTATAAATAAGTAATATAAAATAATTAAGAAACAGTATGATGGAAAAATATCCGTTAGCATGCAAATTTACATGTTAAGCTCAGTACAAAATAAGTAAAATAATAATATATATTAATATAATTTTTATTCCTGATGATAATTAGAAACAATTATTATTATTGGTATTACTCTAATTTCATCTGCATCGTGGTATATTCGTTGTCAGAATTTTCATCATCAATGGCATCTTCTGATAGACAGCAACCTTCTAATTTGCCCAAGTAATTTTCAATGTCTCTGTCTTCTAAATTTCTCTACAAAAGTAACCTAAAATTTACATACAGTATAAAACATCTACGTCATACATTAAAAGTGAAGCAACTACATAGTGATACTTGGTTTTGGAAAGATGATTTGAGGTATTTGACATAAATTGTACAGAAAATAGCAGAAACACAAAAAAACCCCCTTTTTTTTCCACTCACCATCGCTTTTTCGGCAAAAAGATCTCAGATTAGTTATAAAAAAATACTCAAGAAAACGTATGTCTCTTCAAACCACATTAAACAGTGGAATGACAAGTTCAAATAAGCTGTAGTGATTCTGTGACATTTGATTTTTTTGCCAGGTACGTTTTTCATTATGCAATAGTCGTAAAAAAAAGTTGCAAGCAACAACCAATTTGCAGTACACCTGTTTCAAGTACCCTTTTTTTTCACTAAAGGTTATGAAAAGAATTTTCATCATCATGCAAAAAAAAAAAAAAGGTAAACATTAATCATGAATCATACAGAATAAGTTCCATATCAGTTCTAATAATAAATTGTACGATAAATTTCATTGCGATATATATTTAAGGTAAATCGGCGGAAGATGCCACATTTAAGTATTTTTCGATTCATATATTGAAAATTGAAATGAAAAAAAACAGACTTTATTTTTCAATACTTAATTGCTTACGTATACAAGTTAATTCCCTTAGTAGGAAAATAAATAAGAAATTTATTGTTAAAGGAATTCATTTAATTGGGGCATCTTCCCCATATATATATAAGAAAGATTGCACCAATCATTCAATAAGATGAAACAACACCACAGTAAATAAAAAAAAATAAGACAAACATGGCCAAATTAAACGTCAGTAACAATAACTATAGAAAAACTAACAAAAAAAAATTAAATTCTTTCATAATTATTTTGCTAAAAACGAATTTTCCTGCAGGGTGGTCTACAGCAGGCTGAAATAGTAGTCAACTTCTGACCTGCCCATCGTCGTCCTATGGAGATCCCCTGTGTCATCCTAACAGCATAATTAGTAATTGTAGCTATGTTTTATACGATAATATATAGTGTTATAAAACGAAAAAAGAAACTGAAGTTCATTTTATTTATTTCTGAATTATGTGATGTCTTCCCCCAAGTATAGGAGGCAGATGACACTCACTTATTTCCTTATTGCTGCAGTGTTATGGCCGTTTCTACATGCGTCGTATGTGTAACATTATGCGTAACTCACTTACATTGCTAATATCTTATTTAAAATAACAAGCATTTTTATGAACTTTAAATATGGAACGAAATATTCTAAAATTTATACTCACCATTTTAAATGCTCACAAGATCGAAAAATAAGGTAATTAAAGTCGATTAATTCAGATTAATTCACAAGCCACACTTAATGTCGGACCAGACCCGGACTTAAATTTGCCATCTATCGACGCATAAAAGTACTATTAACAAACTGGCGTCTTCCCCAGGATTACATTATATCATACAATACGGAGTATCACTTTTATTATTATTTTTAATTAGAATTTGTGGATAAATAATTACATTAAGAGTATTAATCATTCAACGAAGAAAATGTATTTTATTAACGAATAATTTGTTATATGACAATAAGAATCACAGGATTAATATCTTATGTATGAATTTAACAAAGCCGTTATAATTTATATACTATGGAATTATCAACATTTAATAATATGACTGAAATGTACTGTTTGAAATAAAAAAGACAATCATTTTTTTTCTATTAATAAACACGACTTTTGTAATAGGTACTTAATACAATATGCATGCATGTTTTTGGTAATGATAATTAAGAGAGAAATAATTATTGTCACAATACGTATTTTAATAAAGAAGAGTGTATGAAATACCTAATTACAGTAGACCAAAGAATATTAATTTAATTTCTCAAGATAATGTTGTTTTGCAAATTCAATTAATTTCATTACGGTTTTCTACTAGACAATTCTAGTATGCATCATGTTATAGCTATATTTAATTAAAATTAGAATTTGTGTCTTCGAATTAGTTTGTTACACCAAGATTATAAATAAAAAATATAAAAGAAAATGCTACATTTTTCTTAAAACAATAAGGTTTATTAATATATATATAGTATAATAAAATACTCTCACTCTTTCTCTTTCTCTCTCTCTCTCTCTCTATATATATATATATGTCTGGTAACCTTGGTACCTTTTTTAATCAAAATTATTTTGCAATCTCTGCCAATTTAAAACTTAGAAAGAATTAGTAACAAAATACTTATCCTATTAATCAAAAGTAACTTACTTTAAATATAAAAGTAATTTACTTTTTTAAAAGTAACACATACAAAATTTCATACTTATCTTGATAATTTGTGCAGCTCATAATTACGATCGCTTTATAGTTTTACAGTCAAAGTACATTATTATGGAATTCCCATTGTTATTGTATGGAGGGGAGAGTGATGAAAATTATGAAGGAAAATTGTGTCTCAAATATTGAAAGTTTGACAAGCACTAGTTTAAGGAGCAAAAAGGTATATATTTGTGGAACAGTAAACTGGCAGCTCACACTATACCAGGTGTTTAAAAAGTATGACGATACTTTCAAATTATAATTACAAAAATAAATGAATGAATAAACAAACAAATAAATAAAGGTGTTAACTTTTTTTGTTTCATAAAGAAAATATCAAATTTTTCTTACAATGCTTTATTGCACGGTTTTAATATGCGCACTTTTAGTGGTGGGCAAAACATCGAGTCTGTATGAAATTTCTAGCCACGTTCATAAAGCATTGCAAAATCAACGATCAGAATGGCCACTGAAATTCGACTTGGTGCTAGTTTGGTATGTTTAGTATCATGGGGCCCAGCCAAATTGTCGTTTATGTTCGCCAAGATGGACGATAAAATTACAATATGGGGGTACTTTGATATTTCTATCGATGTGGTTGTCATGGGAATAAGGTATATTAGAATTAATTTTGATCGGTTTTTTCCCCCGCGGTAAGCCTATAAATTTCAGACGATTTTAATTCAATTTCTTTAAAAAAAATTAAAAATTTTCCTTGCATTTGAATTACTTTATTAATAATATAATTTAAAAATACAATAAATATTATATAAGTTAATATTCATTATTTATAATAATTGTTTTTCATTTATAGTTATTATTATGTTATGTGTTTACAATTTTTATTTTGTTATTCATTTTTAATTATAATGTATGATTTTATTATATTACAATACCGTAATTATTCTTTTTTAATAATTAATATTAAATTATATTATGATTATTATGTATAATAATAATTATTAAACCACATACTATATAAATATTATATGTAATTACTATTAAATTATATTATAAGTTTATTATTATATACTGCATAATATTATTATTAGTGCATGTACCTTTTTATTATATTATACTGAAATTCATTACTTATTGATTTATCTTGGTTATTCTTAATCTCTTCCTATATTCTTCATTTGAAATATATATATTTAATGTTTTTCAAAAAATTTCTTTAAAATTAATTTCCTGACGATTTGAAACCGTTAGGCCACCATCTTGGATTCCATTCCAGGTACAACAAGCGGTGCTTAGTGTGATACATTTATCGTGCCAAGCAGTGCTTGGCGTCTTGCCCCGTGATATCAAACTAGTTCCTTCGACTTTTCATTTCATCAGTGTCACTACTTATAGATTGGTGGTAAAGAATGTTTTCACATATGTCTACAAGAAGTCTAAAGGTGTTATGTCTAGAGATCTAGATGGCCATTGGAATTCCTTTTTCCATCCATCGCCCGGGAAACATTTTCTCATTTACAAACTCCAGTGTGGTGGTGCCCTATTTACACTGTACATTTGTTGCAGATTTAAGTTGGATAAACCATGCTGCAGGTTGCGTTCGTTGTTTCAGTGAAGTAATTTTAAAATGAGATTGTTGACGAGATGACGTTGCGCCATCTAGCTTGCATTTCATTAAACAAAAACTTTCATTTTTTTTAAGGAACACAGAAAACCGTAAGCGAAAGTCTTTGTTAGTTTATTTTAAATTCATTTTTGAAAGTATTGTGACACTTTTCATACATCCTATGTGTCCAAATACCACAGTTTCAACAGCTTAGTCCTTAAAGCCGTTATCTCCACATGTACGAGAACGTGAACTTAACGCGGAGCACATTTTTAAACAGAAAAAATGCCTGAACTTTTATAAAAATTTGTGACATTGTAACTCATGCATTTTTTTTATAATATAGCGTTTTTAAAATTTCAAAATATTTCATAAATATATAATTCGTTTCTATTTTAACATATAAAGGGATACTCATTTAGTATTAAGGTACAGGAAAAAAATGTGAAACCCATTTTATAAAAGAAAAAATGTGTCAACTCGGATAAAAATGAGTAGTATGATAAAATAAATGATTCTCTACAGCATAGGGAAGCCAGAATTAGGGATTGCAATACAGATATACCGGGATACCGAATACCGGTATTTTGAGCTATTTGTACAATTTTGAAATACCGGTATTCATAAGTTTAAATACCGGTTTTTCGGTATTTACTAGAATTTTTTTTTCTTAAAGTTGTCTCTACTATATGTTCAGGGATCACCATCATCGCAAATAAAAAATATACGGTTTTATTTTTCTGTCTCCCAAATAGGCTAAATTAATTAAACTGTGAATTCCAAGTTGTATCGTACAGTCAAGAGAAAAGAAAAAATATGTGAATTATCCAAAGAGGCGGGCCAAAAATATCCTATTAAAGCTCAGAGCGGTATTGCACATGCTCAGGATTTGTAGACTGATATTTATATCTGTAAGAACAAGGTCGTAATTGTGAAGAAAGTGCGTAATATTTTGATATATTTTAAATTGGTGAGTTTGTTATTCACACTGTATTTGCTTATCATACTTTAAGTTTCAAAATATTTTTCATATTAATTATATATATATACGCATAAATAATAACCCATAATAATGAATGAGAATAACTTTAAAGAGCATAAAAAATCAATTGATAATACTTCGGTTTGGTTTCATTATTTACATGATGAAAAGAATATGGTGGCACACTGTAAAAAATGCTCTAGTGTTATTAAAATGAATGGAGGAAGTACAAACGGGGACTCCGTACACATTTAAAAACGAAGCACGATACAAAATTGTTAAAGAGGAAAGAATATAATTGCAATGAAGATACTAATTTTAGCACACTTTCTAAGCCCAAGCTATCAGGGATTTTAGATTATTTTGAAAAAAAAAAGATAATTCGGATATAATTATTGCACAAAATTACGTTCCAGGCTTAATGACAGTACAATTGATGCATTGTATTTTTTAAGATCACATTTCAAAAATTTGTACTAGTATCACAGACTGAATAGCGATATTTCCACTTTTTTGTGATTTAAATAAATAAGGTGATCCTTTACTCTAATTTTTTGTGTGTTCTTTATATACTGTTATAATTTATAAGTTACAAATTATTTTTTGTGATATTTACACTCTCTAATAACACTGGTAAATATAAAACAAAGAAACTCCTGCGTTTTCGTGCTTTTTCTAAAAATTTTTAAAATCGGTATTAAAACCGGTATTAAGATCTAAAAATACCGAATATCGGTACTGAACTTTTGATTCGATATTGCAATCCCTAGCCAGAATGTAATATTAATGTTTGAGTACTGTTATATCCGAAAAAGTATTCCGAATTTTGGTCCTATTCTTTAAGGTATCCGACTACCTTCGACAACTTTTTTTTGAAGAAATGAAGATATGGGGAGATTTTTGTGATTTTTAGATTTATTTAGTATATTTTAAGAAAAAATCCTAAAATTGAAAACAGAATTTTTTTTATTATTATTAAAATTTGAAAAAACTGGAGAAAATGTACAAAAAATTATATAAACGGGGCCCGTTTTGTACAAAGATTTTATGAACAAATTCTCAATTTTTCAATTTTGATGTCACTTTGTTATTCCTGTTTTAAATGACCTTCAGAGAATAAGAGATATTTTAATTTAAAAAAAAAAAAAACTAGATCCCTTTATCTCTTGGTGATTAAAAAAACAGTGATTTTATTCACATAAATAATGTAAAAATTAATATAAAACAGTGATTGATAAATATGAAGATCAAAGTACTTCTACTACTATATGGGAAATACACACAAAAATTCAGCAAATTATTTTCAAAACTTTTTGAGCAATCGCTGTCCCCGTTTGAGCTTATCGAAAAAAGCACATTTCGAGTAAAACGCATTTTAAAGTTTGACATCTTGTGTTAAGTTATGGCATCTGCTTTTACTAAAACACTTGTGGTTTTTGTTCTAGTCAATGGAAAATAAAAAACTTGGTATTTATTTTAAGCTAATAAGATGGTCTATAAAATAGAATTATAAGAAATTTTTTTAAAAATTTTTTTAAAAAAATAATGATTTTAGGGTAGTTGGATACCTTAACATAGCCGAAGTCTGCCTTAATGGTAACTAAATACTAGGTGGCAGCACGATCTAAAACTACTGATTGAAAATATACCTTATGGAGAATCCAATTCACGAAATACAACTAGTGATATAAATAGCTCTACGTTGCATTTATCAATTAAACCCATCTTCTCAATTAGAGTCCGCCGATTACGTCAAAGGAAAACGTTTCAACTGACACTAAACAAAACAGGAGGTAAATATCAATTGCAGTAATGGATGGAGGAACAGCGTTCTCTAAATATCCCCGAGTAAGAACACTTTCCACCTCAGGAAAAGTCAACAATTTAACCCTTGAGCTATTTTTATTCTACCAATTAATTTACAAAGCAATCTTCTTGAGAGGTACTACAAAAGTCTCTACTTGACTGAACAGAAATTGCTTAATTTAAATCTAGTGAAGAGGAAATGTAAGTTTCAACTAAATTAATTCACGAGCAAACGAAACTTTTAAATCCCTACTCGATGTATCCTAATTTAAATCAACTATTTCAAGAAGAGACGCAATGAAATACCCATATCAAAGTATGCAGTGCAACTTTAAAATCTCCTATTTTCTCATGTTACATGCATTTAAGAAAAGCTATATATACATAAGCAATCATTTATGTCATTTTTAGAATATTTGCATAAATAAGGAGAGAACAAGTAATATTATGTCAATTCCTACATCGTTAGAAAAACTTACTGGCGCCATCTGTTAAAGATAAATCTAACTTCGTCAGACATAACGCAAAGTGAGTGAGTGAATATTAACGTCACACTGTTCAGTTACACGAGGGTTTTTGGCGACGGAACGCATAATTTTGAACAATGGCCAAGTGACGTGGACGACACCTGAGCTGACACCCTCCCTCTCCTAACTACCACACCACACCAACGGGAGGACGCTTCAGCTCTTGACAGATTTAACATGCATCGTTGCCTTACACGGCGGGTCTTCAGTGGTACTGGGCTCGAACTCATGACATGCCTGTCATGATCCGATACCTTTACCACTGGGCTACCGCAGCCCCAGAAATAACGTTGAATAAATTTAAAATTAAACATCAAAATTTAATTAATATTAATTAAAATTTGAAAAAAAACTGTATTAACATTAAGTGTCATCCACTACAAGTTTAAAAAATGTATTTGGATTTCAGTGAATGAATAAAAAGTATTTTATTAACGATTGAAAATTTGAACAAGATTTATAAATAAATAAATATGTATAGGGATAGAGCGAATTAATAGAAGAAAATAAAATAAATATGAAAGTGGACACTATTTGGAAGACGTAGAATTTATATAACAGGTTTATATCATATTTCGTGGTGAAACAAATTAAAAGAAAAATATCAGTGACACAAAATGAGAACAAAAACAAGTATTTATTTTTAAATTTTAAAATATCTTCTTTGTTCAAAGACACTGACGTTGCTAGTTCTGAGTGCGCCTGGTATCAAAATTTTTTCGGAACACTTTTTTAGATATGAGAGCTCTGTTAGTAGGACTGTAGTTACACATGTTGGGTCCCTGTATCATTGATACGGCAGAAGTTCCCCCATGTTCAAAGGATAAGTTCAAAATTGAATTATTTTCTGGAGAGATTTTATTTAGTATTGATAACGAAATAAAAATCAAATGAATGGAAAACAAAAGAATTTTGCTTGAGAATACATATCTAAAATGAAATCTGTCATTTAAATCGAATATATTTTAAATATTTCTTTTAAAAATAGTAGAAATATTGGGTAATATATTAAGAAATGCAGATTTGATCTATTTTATTCTTTTCTTGAACAAAATAAAAATGAGAGGAATTTGATTTTTTTGCTGTTCACACACACACTCACATTGACCAAAAATAAAATACAAAAACAAATAAAAATAAAAAGTGACGTATTTATTAAATAATTAGCATTTAAAATCTATTACATGGATCAGAGGATTTTTTTTTTACTTTTAATAGAAATTCAGTGAAATTTATCGATAAATGTGTTACTTGAAAACATTCGTATGTGTTTCTATTTGTCTTTTATTTAGTTCTGTTTTTTTTGACGATTTCCTTTAAATGTTTCGTATTTTTTGGAGACTTAAAAAATATTATGAATAATTTGCAGATGCTTGTATCTCATTCAGCTTTCTAAGACATTCAATTGAATAATCCAACTAAACTTTTTTTGAAAGCTTTCTTTAGTTTAGACATTTGAGATGCCCTCCCTTATTTTCAATCGTTTCCGTTTGTATAATTTATGTGTCATAAATCCTTATTTTTCGATGTTTTTGCAATTTTCTTATTTTTCAAAATTGTTTTTGGGACATTGAAATGTTCAAACGACAGCTATCGTTCTGAATAGAGCAACTGCTTCCCCATGAAATAGGGCTGCGGTAGCCCAGTGGTCAAGTTATCGGATCATGGCAGGCATGTCATGAGTTCGAGCCCAGTACCACTAAAGAACCACCCACCGTGTAGGGCAGTGAGTGAGTGAGTGAGTGAATATTAACGTCGCACTGTTCAGCTACACGAGGGCTTTACCGTGTAGGGCAGCGATGCACGTTAAATCTGTCGATAATTAAAACGTCCTCCTGTTAGTGTGGTAGTTAGGAGAGGGAAATGCCAGCTAAGGTGTCGTCCACGTCACTTGACCGTAATCCAAAGTTACGTGGTTCGTCGCCAAAAGCTCTCGTGTAGCTGAACAGTGCGACGTTAATATTCACTCACTCCCCACGAAATAAAGATAGTATGTTTTTCTGAATATACTTTATTTTTTTTGATTTTAATGTGAGGACTCTGTGGCGCACTTTATTTCGTGTTAGTGATGTGACGTTTTCGCGTCACACGGCTGAAAAATCAGCTTTTTCTGTGGAGGATTACAGCGTTCCTATGCCCTTTAAACATTGCGGGTTTCTGTCTTCTGACATTACCCCCCTCTCCCCCATCTCTGACTGGGAGAAAAACCTTACTTCACCCACGAGCCGGAGTGTAATTCAAGGATAAAAGGGCAACCCGTTCACCTCGGAGAGGGCAAAAGGGAGTCCGTTTGAAAACACAGAAGAGAATGGTCTCATGTTTCCACCTCCCTCACAAATAACGTATTCTGAACTAATGATCAATCAATCTTACAAATAACTTCAATGAAATGTATGTAATAGCTGTGATGTAAATAAATCAATTATTTAATTTTCCTAACTCTCACGCTACAATTAATTTTTTGAAGCGTCAGAGTGGGAATGGAAACTGAGTGAGTGAGTGAGTGAATATTAACGTCGCACTGTTAGGTACACGAGGGCTTTTGGCGAAAGACCACGTAATTTTTAACCATGGTCAAGTGACGTGGACGACACCTGAGCTAGCCCCCCTCTCCTAACTACCACACCACACCAACGGGAGGAAGTTTCAGCTCTCGATAGTTTTAAGGTGCATCGTTGCCCTACACGGCAGGTCTTTAATGGTACTGGGCTCGAACTCATGACATGCCTGTCATGATCCGATACCTTTAACACTGGGCTACCAAAGCTCTGGAATGGAAACTGAAAGAAGAGACATTAAAAATCGTATTATTTTAGTTTTTTCGAATTCTAATACGGTTGCAACTACCTAATGTGTGGGAGCAAGATAATTAACCTTTTACACGCCAATGATACTCCATGTATTGATAACAATCTACTTATATCATGAGTATATGAAAGAAGGTGGACTTATGAGTTATCCGGTCTTGACACTGATAATAAGGCTCAGTCTTATACCAAGCTACATTTGCAAATCCAAAAAGTACATACCGTATTTAATCGCATCTAAGCCGCATTTTCTTCCCAATGTGAATGCTACAGAAAGTCGGCTGCGGCTTAGATCCAAGTATGAAAAATTCAATGGATAGGGCAATTACAGCAATCACAAGTTCATGTATTTATTATAAAGCTTGTAATCCTGTTAAAATAACTAATTATTCAATTCTTACTAGTTCTCATTTTAAATTTACCATATTTACTCTAATCTAAGCCGCAAACGATCCTAAGCCGTACCCCAAAGTCTCAAAATGATTTTGTGAAAAAATTTTGTCATCGATTCTTAGCCGCATCTCCTATTCTCTACACAAGTAGAGAAAAAATTGAATTGTCTGAAAGGCTCATCAATATCCCATACGTCAGAAATAAAAAGAAACAGGAAAGACACATAATACGAAGTTATAATAATTAATATACTTTACCAGAATTAAAAACCTTCAAATACATACATGAACCTATAATAACTCAAACCTTCAGTACTATGTTACGAAAATTATTCGTCATTCTCATTGTTACCACTGACTTCGGAATTAATGCCAGTGTCGCCCTTTTCCCACAAGGGTTCGTTTTCCGTGCCATCCTATTCAGGTATAATAGAAGAATGTAAAATAATGATTAAAGACTGTTGAACGCTTACAAGCAAAAATTATATCATTTTGATTACGCCATCGGCATATATTTGTTTCATCCATCTCAAATTTTTAGTAGCTGCTGCCTGATTTCGGTTGAATCCACAACACAAGGGATATTTTAAGATTTTATCGATTATGAGACGTTTGATGACCGACTGCTTATCTGTGCAACTGAGGTTGAAGAAATCGTTGATTTATCAGAGCGAATGAATAGCGAATCTGATGCAGAAATTAATAATAAAACTCATACCAAATCAGTTACTTTTTTTAATGTTTTATATTGTTTGGAAACTGAGAAAACATACCTTTTGCAGCAAGATGAAAAGGATGCAGTATTTTCTTCTCTGCACTATGTTGAGAGATAAAATTTTCGAGTCGGGAATCAAAAAGAATTTCAAAAATCTATTGGTCAGTATTTTAAAATTTCCAATTAACTGGTGCTTAATAATTCACAAATTGTATTTTTAGCTGTTCAATAAAAAGTGTGTAATTTCTAACTGTGGGTAATTTTTGCATAGTTGATTATAGAAAAAAGTTAAAAAAATTTGTATTTTGTTTTAACCCCGATATAACGAATAACCCCAAATTAAAAAACAAAATGTTCGGTCCGGCTGAATTCGTTAAATTGGAGTTGGGCTATATATATATATTTATATATTAATAATGCTTAATCTATATTTATCTTTATTGGACGTCAAGGTTGTAAGAAGCCAGCGCCTCTCTCGCAAACACCTAGATGTTTTTTCTGTCCTACCAGCTTCTTGGGTTGCCCCAGAAACCCAAGAAACAAGGTTGAAAAAGAAGACACCAATTCCAAAACATCAGCTAAACCCACCCAGGTGAATAATACCACTCCTGCTCCACCTAAAGTCTACTTTTAGGAACAGCGAGCCAAGAATGCCACAGCACGCCAACAGCCTAACCCCAATACCTCCAAAAAGTCGTCCCAAGCCACTCTCACAACTACCAACACCTTCACCGAACCTGCCATAGACATTTTTGAGCAGCTAAACTCCTCAGCATTAAGAGAGACCTTCGATCTCCTTGAAGAGTTCATAACAATAGCACAAACCATTCCCACAAAATACGGACGCCTCCGGGCCATCAAGCAACTGCTAGGAGACGAAATCAACTTTTAATCCCCGCAACAGAAACAGGTCCCATCTGACGGTAATATCCTGGAATGCCAACTGAATAAGATCAAACGTCGAGGAATTCAGGAGTTTTATCGCTCACTGGAACCCTGACATAGTCAACCTACAAGATACCCATTTACAACCCTGCCACAACTTTACCTTTCCCGATTACAATATCTACAGGACAGACCACACATATCGAGGAGGAGGCACAGCCATCATGATAAAAAGGATCATCCCACACCACCAGGTCATCATCAACAACAATAGTTTTGAAAACACAGCCATTAAACTCAACAGGCAAAATGATCCACCTGTAACAATAGTTTCTGCCTACCGTCCCCCAAAGAAACCCATAGCAGTTGAAGATCTGCATCAAATTTTCCGGAACCAAGGTCATGTCCTCGTCTCTGGAGATTTGAATACAAAACACGCATCTTGGAGCCCTCTTACACAACAGAACACCCCTGGAAACATCATTAGGAGATTCTGCGAGAGCACAGGATACTCCCTCATTGCACCATCTGAACCCACCTGCTTCCGCCGGAGCTACAGGAGCACAACAATAGACATAGTCATCTACAAAGGTATGACCGTTACAGATTGTTCATCTGTCTCAGAGCTCTCTAGTGATCACAACCATGTCCTCTTTGAGGTGAGCTTGGATAACTTTACCTCACCTGCCCTCAGTACTTACTCTTTTCCTAACTGGTATAAATTCCAGGAATTACTTACTAACACCCTTCCAGGAAATCCAACAATTTCCAACCCCACCGACATAGAAAATGCCATTGAAAATTTTAACGATTGCTATAACAGTACCCTTTCTCATAGCTCAACCTTTAAGTGTATTAATAAACCTCTTCTTTCTATTCCCTCCTTCATCAGGGATAAATTTAAAGCAAAAAATAGTATTAGAAAAGCATGGCAAATCACAAAAAATCCTCTGCTAAAATTCCAACTAAATAAAATGCAAAAAGACATTAAAAAGTTTTAAATAACCATAAAAATAATAAATGGAATGAACTTCTCACCGAAGCCTCCTCTGATGATGACTCTCTCTACAAATTAATTAAATCTATCTCTAAAATCAAAACCTTTCATGTTCCTCCTATTATTGGCCCCATGGGCTTACATTATAGTACTGAGGACAAAGTTGACTTGTTTGCTGACTCGTTAGAGAGCTCCTTTCAAGAAAACACAACGATAGTAAAACGGGAGCGATTAGGCGACTAACAAACTTGATCCTTATATTAATTAAAGATATAACCTATTATCCGATTTAATCTAATCTTAATTCAATCTTAGTGAACAATCGTCACTTTATGGTTTCCCTCTAATAAGAATCAAATCACTCTAATTATAATATTATACCTTTAGTAGCAATC
This sequence comes from Trichonephila inaurata madagascariensis, assembly GCA_019973955.1. Lineage (NCBI taxonomy): Eukaryota > Metazoa > Arthropoda > Arachnida > Araneae > Nephilidae > Trichonephila > Trichonephila inaurata. The sequence continues at coordinate 179,927 of BMAV01015961.1, forward strand.
TCACCTGTCTCGAGTATATCTTCGCTCCTTCTTTCTCTCAAGCTGGAAAACCTCGCCTATTTACAGTAAGTTTATTTAAATATCACGATTCTCTTCGTCGAAAGGGTTTGTTTGGAATAATGCGATTTAATAGCCCAAAGATTTCCCAAGAGGATTAATTAAAAAATTGTGTATAGATCCGTCACAAGGTCTTAAAAAAAAACAAATTGTTATAGTAAGCAAATAAGCAGGTCCTTTATTTTTAAGACATTCATTTTTTGTAGAGATTCTGTTAAAAGTTAGCGTTCAAGTGATTTTTCTCACCTTTAAACAAAATATCTTCCGAAAAATAAAAGTTAACAAAAGAAGTGTTTTAAATAATAAATTTCTTAGATCACTAGTGACATCGTCATAAAAATATTACGCACTGAGAAAGAAAGATGATAGTTTTTTAAATTCAAATCTAATCTTTTTCAGGTATTTATGCAAAGAAAAACAGCTTGCATTAGTATTAATCAAACCACATAATATCTATTCAAAAACGCACGATTACTCGATTTTTATGTACGAGGAGAAGCTTAACATGTAGCATTTTCGGTTCAGCTGAATATACATAGGCTTTTAGAATAATTTAAATGTCTTACTCAAAATATCGCATTTTACTTCTAAAAACGAAATGTTCAGTTATGCAAAGAAACAAACACTGGCCTTGTATTTTGTAACATCTATCCAGGGGTTCTTTTATCCGTCCATTATCGTTTAAAACCGGATATGACCACCGGAAAGTGCGTGCTGGCGCTTTTGTGAAAAGTGTAGCGTGAATCGCAAAATGTGAAAATTTGCATGAAAATAGTCTTCCAGAGATGTGTAAGGTGGATTCTGGGGATAATTTATTAGAGACATTTTAACTGCGTGAATTTATAGATCCACAATGTAGTGGAGCTCGATTAGTATTAAAATACGAGTACGCTCTCTTAAAGAAAATGTAAAGGGATAACGTGCATTGCAATGTTACCTTGCACAGGAAATGGATATTATGGTAACTACATTAACATTTAAAAGATGTTATGAAAGGCAGTTTAGGGAAATGCTTACATAAAAATAAATTTATTTGTATTTTTAAATATCGCTGAAAGATTCTAGGCTTAGCTGAGGTTGATGTTTTTATGGCCCGTAATTTATGGTCGTTGGATATTTTAAATCATATTTTCTTGATAGCTACTGAATAAATATTACTGGAGTATTTTGAAGATTTATGCAAAGGATGTATACGGACAATGGCTTAGTGAATTGTTTATTTTAAACACAGAATATATATCATGCATGTAAAAATGTTTTCAATGCATTGTGAAAATATATATTTCAAACTATTAAACCGAAGTTAAAAGATTTATGAAAAGGATAAAATTTTTAGCATCAATGTATGGTGATTAATTGTTCGCGATTTAATATGTATTTTACTAAACATTAATTTAAACTTTTCGAACACAATTTTGAATATTCTTAGAGTGAATAATTAGTAGCCGCTGTATTGTTTATTAATTAATTGAAATATCCAGTGTTGTATGTCAATTGAAAGTATTTCTGTTTTCTTTTTCTTGTAAAATATAAACATGATTAATAATACATTGGCGTGCGAAAAATTAAGAATGGAATTGAGAAATTAGCACATCAGCGAAACAAGCAAAAAAGAAATATTTGGAAGCCCAATCAGAAAACTGATTAACCCTTTATCTACCGACGGTACTTATAAGTGTCATTCACTTTAAAAATACAATGAATAACTATTTTTACGAATACTCTGACGATACTTAGCAGGAATATTCTTTTAAATCCACTCTTTTAAAATATATGGCACCACGGGTTCTATGATGAGTATTTTAGCGGGGAAGGCGAATAGTTTTATAGCATTAATTGTGTTTTCAGAGCATTGCGAAGATTGTCATTTTTGTTCCGAATGAATAGATCATGTCAAAATGTGTCTTATTATTTTTTTGTATGTAAATGAAGACCTTAGAAAACGATTTGACTATTTATTTTAAGTGAACAGTGTATATAATTTATTTTACAGGTGAATATATTTATTTAATTAATTAGCTGTAATGGATTAAATTTCCCAAAGTTGAGTATTTTGCTTGTGTATATGCCTTAATTTTCATTGTAGTATTTCAACATAAAAAAATGCATGAAAAAAAACTGCAGCAAATCATAATGCGGTAGATAATGGGTTAAGATATGATATGGTTGAGAAAATGCTTATTTATGCATTATTGCATATATACTACGTATATATGCATTGAATGGAATTGTTGAAACTAAAATATATTAATTTTTCGCATCTTCATAACTTTTTCTCTTGGAGTCGATTTCCACAAAACCTACTCTTCGGGGTTAATTTTTTTATAATTAAACAATATTAAATTTAGAATTTAATGATTTTTAGCGACCCCATGTGGGCTTGTCATACATAAAAATATATACAAAAATTAACAATTATCTTGATCATTTTTTTTTATACGGTTTATAAATAATCCCTTAACTACTGATTAAAAGTTACTTGATTCGATCCCTAATGACTCCGTTTTCTACTTAGATGCATGTATGTGACGTATTGGAAGGGGCGGAAGTGGGGGGGGGGGGCCAAAAGGAATTAATAAGGAAATCCTCTGATACAAGTAAATCCTTCGCAAACAATGTCAAGGTTCTTTTATTGGATTCTAGAGCCTTCGGAATAATATTATGGATAGCAGTGCACGAAAAGATCGTGCTTCGGAAAAACGTATATATACGTCCAGGGTATTTAACGCACCGGTTGAGCGAGACATATGTATACGTCTGTGGCATTTAAGAGTTTAAAGTCGTATTTTTGCTTTAGCGTCAAAGTATAGTATTATTGAATCCAATGTATTATTATATAAATGGTGGGCGGGGAGCGAAGAAAATTAGGATTGAATATTGGGTAGCAAATATTGAAAGTTTGAGAAGCACTCTGGTAATGCGATAGTCCATAGTTCCTGCCACACTACTCAACTTGGTACTATCAATGTTACTGGCAGCATTTGCTATCTTTTGGTGCTGTTTTGCTACATCACACAGCAAGGGGGGGGGGTGCGAAAGCTTGGTCTTAAGTAAAACCAAAACAAAAAGTTTTTAGGCAAGATGGATAACACGGAAAAGATAACTCGGGCTGTCAGTAACGTTGAAAGTACCCTGTTGTATGGACTGTGGCAGAAACTGGTCTATGGCATTCATGCATACCGTGTAATCAAGGTTTCACACATAGAACACTTGTAAAGTAAATAAACATGAATGTTCTCTGTATTGTGCTTCAAATGTTCTTTTTTTTGCTTTACTCATCTTAGTTTATTTTTACTATCGAGCTTCAAAATCGCGGAGGAAATTTTGAATAAAGCGGTACACTAGATACCAGAAGATCTGTGAATATAAACTTGTCGAGATGTTCAAAATTGTTCAGAAAACATATGATGTGGAATGTAATGATCATAATTTTCATGTTCTCGAAGATGTCATCTTATGAGTAAAATGAAATTTCTAACCGGAAATATTTCTGTTGTACTTAAAAAAAAATTTAGGAATCCAAATTAGAATACAAATTTACCCTAGGTCAGTGCTTCTCAAACTTTCAATATTTGCGACCCAACATTCAATCAGAATTTCCATCACGCCCCCTCCCCTTCCCTGCAATAATAATATTTTGAATTCAATAACACTATACTTTGAAGTTAAAGGTACAATACGACTTTAACCTCTTAAGTGTCACTGGCGTATATGTACGTCTCGCTCAGCCAAAGCGTTAATTGTCCTGGGTGTATATATACGTCGTTCCTAAATACAATCTTTTCTGTGCACAGCTATCCATAAAATTATTCCGAAGGCTTTGGAATGCAATAAAAGGACTTTGACAGAGTTTACGAAGGATTTCCTTATTTCAGAGGATTTGCTTACTTATTCCATTTCTTCCTCATCCCTCTTCCATCACCTTCACTACGTACAGCATCTACGTGGAAAATGGTGTCATTGGGGAGCGAATTGTGAAATCTTTTTAATCAACAACTAAGAAATTACTTATAAACAATACAAATTATTAAGATAATTGTTAATTTTTGTATATAATTTTATTTATTTTTGACATCTTAGTATTGTTAAATGAATTAAACGAGTAATATATAAAAAAAAATCAGTCAATTCCTACTTAGATCAACAAAGAAAAAATGTATTTTAGCTACCCTTTTCAATATTGACACAAGTCGCCAAAAATTATGCCAAAACTGTTGTATTTGTAATTCTTTTAATAATTAGTTTTAGTCAATTGATCTTTATTAGTTATTATATATTATTGTATTGTCTTCCAATATATATAAATTTCAGTTCAACTGAATACTTTAACACGTGAGGAAAAAACCTTTTCAAGTTTTGACACAAGTCTCCAAAAGGGTCGCTAAGTCGCCAAAAATGATGCCGACGTGGTTGTGTATTAGTAATTCTTTAAATAATTAGTTTTAATCAATTAATTTTCATTAATTATTGTTATATTATTGTATTGTCATCCAAAATAATCTTGTATATAAAATTTCAGCTCAATTGAGTGCTTTAAAATGTATTTCATTAACGATTGAAAATTCCACCAAGATAAATAAATAAATATATAAATAAATATATGGAGATTGTGAGCTAATAGTAGGAATTGAAAAATACATTGCGCAGTGTTGATACATTTATAAGTGCATTATATCAGAGTAACTGTGTATTTTATTTTTTTTTAATGTGAGAATTTTTTTTGTTTACTTTCAGCAAATTAATAAGTATTTAAAATATTTTATTTTCGACTTTTCAATATGCTCGCATACTTCTCGTAAAGTTATAACGCCCCACAGTTTGAAAAACTCTACCCTGGGTATAGCAACAAGAACAACAATAATAATAAGTCATAAAATGAAGCCAGGATCACGAGAGTTTGGCTCATGATCGCCTCTACACTGTCATAATATATTTTAATATTTTTTTTAAATCATGAGGTTCCAAGAAACAATAATGGTGTGATTTTGGAAATTGAAAGATGAGGTGTCCTTTTTCATTCATCAACAATGCTTTGTTCAAAGAAAAGTTCATAATCAATAGCTCATTACGGTGTTATTCGAGACTTAACTATTCAAAAAAAATTCGTTCAAAACATTTCGTAGAATAATTATAAAAGTAAATTAGGGGAATATAATCTTTCTCATTTTTTGTTTTTCTCTTGAAACTCTCCCCATTCTTTTTGCTTCCTTGATGCAGAATTTGACTATCTTCGTATTTTTGATAAAACTTCATTGTAATTCTATACCTAGAATCAGTTGATAATTATTTTCCTCAAAACAGAATTATTAGGAAAGTATTTTTTTCGTACTTTATTTAGGGGCTCATGATTGAGTAAATAGATAATATTACCATTTACTACTGAAATGTTAATTACTTAAAGTATTGTATGATAGAGTTTTTAACAAGAAGCCTAAGTAATTAATAATCACCATAAATTAATTTCGTAGAGCATTGTTTATTAGATATTCTAGGAATCTGTTTCACAGACGTAAGAGTGAAAAAAAATATAAGAACACTAAATGGTTTAATACCAAATTTTAAATCATACTGTCTGTCCCATTCCCTTTCTAGGAAAATATTTGCTTTTCAAATTCTTATGAAAGTTAAGCTGGCAAATATGTTTTGGTAAAAAATAATTATTCATGAAGTTCACTAAATAACATGTTGTTATCTCTATTTCTGGTTACCAAAAATATGAAAGATAGGTTATTTCTACTGTAATCAAATACAACATTAATGGTATTGATTTTTAAAGCATATTTTGTCTCAATTCGAGGAACTAAACGCGTGTAAAGTTTGTTAAAAACAAAGGTTTTACTAATGATTTCACCGAATTAAAACAAAAAAAAACCCAATTATTTGGTTAGACTATATTTGTTCATGGAAGTGAAAACAAAATATCCCCCCAAAACAAATATTTTCTGAAAGTGTAATAAGTTCTTTTTGATAAAACAGATTAATTTAAATGCTTTCATTTCTACTTTAAAAAGTTTAGACTAACTTCAATTGAATTCACTTAAATAATGCTATATATAGTTAAAACTGTAATGCTTCAAAATAATTTATTTTGGTAAGAAATTCTTTGATGTCATGCTTGAATGTTTTCAAGACTCGGTGTTCTTTTATAGATTTGCGGCACTTAACTGCTTTATTTAAAATTCGTAGGTAGGTTTTTTACAGCTTGTAGTTGGTTTATTTAATATTAAAACTGTTTGTTTTTATAGTATAGAATATGTTTAGAAATACCTTTTAAAGAAAGGAATCTTATTAATTTTAGAGTAACTTGAACACGGTTATATTTTTAAAAGATAAATACTTTTTTTGTTTCTAATGGGCTGCGGATTGGTGTTTTAGCATTGCAGACCTAGTACATTCTCCGGAAGTTGGTATCTATTTTTAGTGCGGCACCATATTAGGAGATACCAAGTGTCTCAGGTAGTTTTAACGCCCAGTTTCCTCCTCAGAGGGAGGCCCTTGAGCTTTGGTGATGCGAAACCGTGCTTAGGATTTTAATTTTGCCGAGAGTACCCAAGCCAACTAGGCACTCGAGGGTTTTTTACATGCCGCATAATCATGCGACATCGTCGCTGTCGATTTTCTTCATCATGAAAATTCACCGACTTGGGCAGGTATCGAACCCGCAACCTTAGGCGTACAAGGTCAGTGACAAATCAACAACTCCCCCCAGCCGGTAAGATAAAGAAATTGAAACAAGAGAAATAGCATAAATGATACAACATGATTTAGTTATTAAAATTAAAATATTAGATAGTATTTAATTATTAATTCCATCATTTTCTAAGAATTATTTTTTATGCTTTATCTTTTTTTATTCTATCCCACCCGTATTTATTTTTCGAAGTTGCTTATATAAATGTCCCAAGAGCCGAAGGAAACTGTATTTTCTTTAAAAAACTAGTAAGTGGAGAAGAATATTGGTTTCTTTCAATTGTACCACGATTCCTAAAGAAGGTTACCGTTATCCATCGCCGTAGCGTCTTTACTTCATGTCAAATTTCGGCTTAGCACAATTTCTGGATTTTATAATTTAGTTCTCGTTATAATATCTTAAAACTATTCATATCTACTTAAGCAAAAGAAACCTGCAATACATTTTATTATTTCTTGCTTGGATTTAAATCTTCTACAAAATGTCTAGCGCATCATAAATTGCACAAATTAAATCTCGTCTCCACAGGTTTAAATAGATTCAAAATCAATTTTGTGATGAATTTTATTAATAATTTCTCTCTATGTATAAAAATAAATTTTCGTGAATCAGTAATAAACTTATTACGTACTATCGCAACAATGCCAATATTCAAGATAAATCGCCAAGATGGCAAGCCTGATTTCGCATGTATCGCACACGCTGAACTGGCAACAATGGGTTTCGCTTCATATAATATCGCCAATACAGTTGGCTATAGTATATTATTGCAAGGTCTCGCAGAAAAATGTTGCAATGATTGACTGGAATGGAATCGTTGTATGAGAAGAAAGGCGTTATCTCACATGAAGGCTTATTAACATTTGAATGGAACGAAATACTCAACTTTCAGGAAGCTGAAATAGCTATAGATTTATCAAAATCTGAGGACTTTATCTGAGGACGGAAACTTTGGTATTTCAAACTGCCAAGCAGCTTTAAGTTTCGTGATAGATGTGCATGGTTCATCTTGTAGGAGTCCTGGTAAGTATATCAGGCAAGCCAGTAACGACATACCATTCTGTTCGAACTCGTCGCTGTACACACGTGGCTGACTTAATTTCCGTTAACCAAAAATACGCACTGCATCTTTTATTGTGGCGTCCATATCTTTACTAATGAACGTCTGCGATTGTCGAATAATGGGCGTACGTGCGGCCAATCGGACTAGAGCTAGAAAACCTCGGAGGGGTTTCCAATCCAGGGATGAATAGTTTACTATATTATGATGGGTATTTCCGTAATAATAAGCCATGATTTTTGGATACTTTTAGCCCGAACAGCCTGTATATACCAGAGAACTTTCCGCATAGGTAGGATTTTGAAAAATTCTGAAGTAAAAAAAATTTCGATTCCCCTTAAACACTTTATATCATTAATTAAAATTAATTTTTCATGGAATTTTTTTTAAAAAAAATGTTAATCCCCCCCCACCTTCTTTAAATTTCAGAAACCAAAATCAATGTTCATGCAAGAAATATATTTTCTGTTACTTAATGTTTACTTTCGGTTAAAAATAAAATAAAAAGAATAATAAAACTATAACGTTATAAATTTCTCTTAATCAATAAAAAAAAAAGTTTGAAACTCCTCTCTGAGTCTCAAATCTTCTAATAATTCAATATTATATATTCCTAACCTGGCCTTTTTTATTATAAATAACAAGTTAAAATGCATAAAACTTCAAAAATAATTTATATGTTTTTGTTTTAATACATAAGCTACCAACTCTTATAACAGTTTATGGGCAAGTAATTTATGTGATATGATTTTACTTTAACATTTGTGTTATATCGGCATGAAGACTTTCGATATTTTTTCCTTTCTTAAAAAGATACATTCAATTTAAAAGGGTGAACATACGTTTTTTTTTTCTTCTTTTGTCTTACAGATTCCCGTAACACTTTGTCTTAAATTTTCCGACGTCGAAATAAATATTCTCCGTACACGAAACTTCCATTCAACTAAAAGTGTAAAAAGAAGTTTCTATTTAATGTCTAATGAATATTTATTTTCACGACTTCTTGGTAAAGCTAATGCTTTCTATCTGCTTATAGAAAGAATATTTATTTCATAAAACTTAATGCATTTATCCATTACAGCAGTATCAAGGTCCGCTTAACCAAATTTCACCTTTCAAAAATTTAAGAAATAACAAGGTTTTTGTTTTTATCAAAGTCGAGCTTTTCAATAAAATTTTATTGCGTCTATTATGTATATCGGATAAAACTTAAATACCACTTATAATAAAATACAGTTAATGTATTTAAATTTATGCTGCATTAAGGAATATATTTAAGTAAACTGCATTTTTAAGCAAAATTTGGGAAATTATTTATTTAAACATCGCAATAAATTGTAATTGGTTTTATTATACGTCTATTTATCGAAAACATTACCTGATAAATTACATATTAGATTTATTGTAATTTTAATGTACAAGGAAGGAAAAAATAACTATAATTAGAGAGGGACATTCAAGTTTTAAAAGTGTCAAAGTTCATCAAGAAAAATTATTCATAATTAAGTCTTTTATAAGTTCTTTGCTTAACTTAACTTTAATACTCATACCATGCCCAAACACGTGTTTTTAACGATTTATAAGAATTATGTTTTCATATTAAGAATAATAAATGATAAATTTATATAAGTTATAAATATATAATACATTTATCAACTAACTTATACCGAAAATATATTTAGTAAATTATTTTATTTGCATCCCTTTCCTTATACTTAGTTCCTGGACTGAGTCTAAAATTAAAAATATGTATATATATTACCAATTAAACTGCTGAAACACATCTTCCTTGGAAATAAGACCTTTAAGTAACAACACACTTTTGCCATGGTTTGTAAAGGTTATTGAATCGTTTTTGGAATCCATTTTTAGCCATGTCCTTTAATTCAGCCTGCGAAACACTTTTAACTGCATCTGCAAATTGGTATTCTTTTAACATGCGGAGAATGATATGTTGACACACTCTATGCATGTTAAGATGCTTAGTAAGTGTCCATTGACATGTGGCCGAGGATATCCCAACCGATTCTGGTATTGTTTGAAGCCTGTTATTTTGTACCGCAACAGAAATATTTTCGATTTTTTCAGTGGTGTTGGAAACCTGTGGATGTCCAGAGCGTTTGTCGACTTTGACACTGAAACATAGATGCCACTCAAAAGCTTGCATTTGCGATAATCCATCAAAGCCTTCTACCTGCTTCAAAATTTCGAAAGTCTCCGTAGCATTCTTTCCCTGGTGAACGCAAAAATTAATATCCATTATTCGCTCAACAAACGCAATTTCTTTCAATCGTGACTACTGAATGCATCCGCCAACAAATTACGACGCCTTGGCAATCCTCCGACCACGTCTTTTGGAACAAACTTTTTTTAGAAAAGGGGAAGAATAACACAGAAATGTTATTGTATTTGTTCTACTGTAAAAATTGTCCACGGGGTATAGGCTCAGTCTGGGAACTTTAAAATCCTAATAGTACAATCATTTATGATTGCTTTCAATAGTGATGAAATTTATTTTCATAGAAAATGAATTATGCACAACAAGATAAGTTTTTTTTAGAAGTTCTTGGTGTTTTAAAATAATTTTTAACCCTTTATCTGGATTGTCCGTGCACCGTACGGGCTACCGAAACCTTGCCACAACCTGTTTACTCTGTAAGCTGTACGGGCTCTAGAATTTATTTATTTCTATCTTTGATTTGTATACATATTTTACTTCTTATAGTGAGATAATTAGTGCTAATGTTTTGTAAGAGGTGTAGGTTTTCCATGGTACTGAAATACTTCTCATTTTGGAATTTCTTAGTGGTGGAAGAGGGAATTTTTCATTGAAGGCAGGAATTTAGATTCTTGAAAAATATTCGATAAAAGAACAGGTATTGACATGGCAATGTGCAGTTTGTTGCTTGAGAAAAAATAAAAATGGAAAGATAATCCAAAAAATTCTGTCTTCATTGCAATGCAAGACATAGTATTACACCATGCTTCAAATTGTGTGAGCATATATACTTGTATAAATGCACAAACGCACACAAAATCCTCAACCGTTTGAAAAAGAGGCACGAACATGAAATTTTTTTGCAAGTATGAGAAAAATTCTTTTAGGATATATAAACATTCTTCATAGTATGCAGAGAGTTTTTATAAAAAGAAAACATTTATGTTTTTTTGTGATCCACAATTACAAAATAAAAAAAAATAGTATGGAAACTTTAAAATTGAAAATTAAAATAAAATTCTTCCATTTTGTTTTCTGTTAAATATTATACTTAAATATATACAATAAAAAATGCTTCCTTTTGGGGAAAGTCTTGGGCATAAAAATTGAACGTTAAAGCGGTTAATTACAAAATATTGTTAAAACAATGAATTTTGTTAATCTTAGGAATAATGCCCTTATGTATGGTAGGCCCTAGTGCCCATCCTTTAAATGTAGTAAATCTTTATAATAATGATTTAATATATAGTATGATTTCTTTTAAAATGTGAAAATCGAAAGAATATGTGAATGACTTAACCTGAAATAGAATACAACTTATGATAAGCTATAATTTTTATTTCGATATATTTCAAATGTATTTCCTTAATTTGTCCCCCTCTTTTTGGCATGTTTGTGGATTAAATGAGTTTCTTACACCTGAGCGGAAGCCAAACTAACACACTATGAACAACGTAAGATTTAGTTTTCATCATTTGTTGTATGCGGTGGCTAACTGACATCTTAAGCAGAATTAGCTGTTGAAAGAAATATTTTTATTCTTATATGTCAGGGGTGTCCAACACGCGACCCACCAGTACGTAAATTGCGGCCCACCGACTCTTTTTAAAAAAATTTTAAATATCAGACTTGATATATATATATATATATATCTACAATGTATTTGCCTGTTACCTGTTCTTGTTTTAAAATAAATCCTTTTTGGTTATAGAAATGTCCTTTAGATTTAAAATCGATTTATATTTTATCAAGCAGTTATATTGGATTTCACTATATTAAATTACTTTTTTAATAAGTTTCGAATTGCACTATGCATATCCTTTATTATGGATGGTACATGATTCTGTGTGTGTGCGACTTTCGTTTCTCCTCCTCTTTTTTCTGTTTGGAGTACCCAAAAAGCAAGAGGCAGTCAGAGATGTTTTTTAAAGTTTAAAAAAAAAATATTCAGGACGATTACGATAAAGAACAATGTATACTTAATCGTGTGAGAATGATAGCACTATCAAATTTCAACAATGAGTAACTAAATAATAATTCAATAGGAACACCGCAATTTTCAAGAAAATGGCAACTGTAATATTTTAAACATTATTTGATCATTGCATTATTATATTATATAAATATTATTATATTATCTATGCCTGTATACATGAAAAATAATGAAAACAATAATAATAATTCATTCTGTTTTCGATTTTCACTCCAATAAATGTTTTTTTGTTTCCAAATATGATATAAAGATACACATTTTTATGTGCAGCCCGCGAGATTATAATGTTTTCTGGAAGTGGCCCGCAAGGTCATTTGGGTTAGACACCCCTGTTATATGTCAATTACTTAAGATGCAAGGGAATGCATCTTGTAGGCAAGCATCTAACTAGGCCAAAATAGATACAGCTTTACATTGTCTGAAATCAATACGACAAAGAAAGGAACAATGCGACAGTACCCATTTGAGCAAAGCCCTACCTGCGCCAATAACACCATTTCTCATTACCGTAAATTGCAATTACCGCCAATGCGATAACATTTACCATTTCCCCCCGAACTGCAGTACATTGTGGAAGAATCACAGTAAGTGCTGTCCCAATTGCTTGAGGCACAATAAAACAATTATTGCATACCCATCCTATAATGCGAAGTCGCTTCTGTTCATCTGTCAACGCCAATGAAATGAGGAAACGCGTTTAATAATAATAACCAAGGGTGGGGTACATTGCCACCAATCTTAATTAAAGCACGAATCCACACTTTAAAAGATGGGCGGGAAAAAAAACTTTGGCGGCTTTAATTTACGCCAAGTACACGCCAGCTTTAATGGCCGCTTTCACGATTGAAAATCCCGCTTTTGACTTGTTGCCATTCCACACCAAGAAGTCCTATTAAGACATCGAACATTTATCACTGTAGGCGCTGCTACGAAAGGCGGTTTAATAATTGCAGAGGGGGTTGACAAATGCAAGTTGAGACTGGAAGGTGTTTTAAAACGAGCTAAATGGTTAGAATTAATGCGAGTTGTTTAACGCGAGTCAGAAAGAGCGTTAAAAAGGACGTTAATTAAAAATTTTCTGGGCTTTTCTCGCCGGAAATGCGTTTTCGGGTCGCCCCGTTTTAGGTAACGGAGATGTAAAAATTGTAATTTCCGTCTTTTCTTTCTCAAAAGCGATGTTTTTGTAGATGGCGTGCGTAGATAAGAAAGCCAGCCAAGTGTTTTCGTAGAACTCGATAATTAAGTAAAAGTTGTGACAATTAGAATACAGACAATCGAAGACAATTAAGAATTTCTTTCTTTTTCTGTTGGTCTTGTTTCATTTTTGCTAATTAGTGTTAACTTAGTAATAAAGATAACATCTCAATATTGTTTATTTTATTTAGTCCCCGTTCTTTTTAGTAGGGGGGAGGAGAATTATAGTTGGGAGACTTACCAAAACACAAACTAACAAAAAAATTTTATCTTTGATTATAACAAAATTATTTGGATTCAATAAAGAAAGGTTGGCGGAGGTAATATTTGAGGAAGGTGTATTAGATAATATTAGAGAAATTAAAGTAAATATAGACTATCACTGGATGTTTATTACTATATTTTTGGCACATTAATCAAAGTCAGGTGTATATGAATTTATAATTTAAGTTTTCTTTCTAAAAACTTTAAATGTTCTGATATTTTTTTGATTATTCCTATACTGTTGATATTCTTAATTTAGTAATTTTGAATTAATTAATTCTCAATCCATAAATTAAGTATAATTTTTAAAAAACGTTTTTTTTCTCCCTTTTCTCATGAATTCTTTTCACGTTTATTAATTTAAATCAGTAAATAAAATTCATCGAATCACACACAAAATGATATTTTAAAATTTAATTGAAAGTTCGATCATATAATACTTTGAATATTACTGTAATATCCCAAGCTTCGAAATCGCGTAAGTCGGGGTATAATTTCACACATTCGCATTTCCCACACGAATTATTTTTTGTTGGACACAGAGACGGAAGAAAATAATAATTTTGAAAAAAAAAATGTTCAATAAAATGGTATGTAATACAAATACAAAATCATAAGTCAATTTAGATATGTAGATGTAAAACAGGGGTGGGCAGACTTTTCTAGGGTACGAGCTACTTCTAATTTTTTCAAGGTGTTGCGGTCCACTCAGTGTTAGTGGCGCACGCAAGGGGGGCGGGCAGGGGTCCATGGGTCCGTACCCTCCCTCATAGCCCATGATTTTGTTTCAGATTGATTATAATCCTACGTAAAAAGAGCGTAAAATGTAATTCATTATTTGTTATTAGTATTTTTTTTTTATTATTTAATGTTAATTATTTATTCAGTAATTTACTTTTTGCTTTTTTTTGTTTCCGACAATCGATCAAATAAAAAAAAATACGTTTGGCTACGTATTGGTATATGATACGAGGATGGTAGACTTTCGTCCTTCACTCCCCCTCTTGAAAAATTCTTGTGTGCGCCACTGCCCAATGTCGTAGGTGTGGTGAGGTATGGAAAAGGTTATTATTATAACTTAATAATAAATACGGAATATGTTCTTACATTTTGTAACAAATCTTTTAAAACCGCGTTTAAACCAAAAAACGCAAGATACACAAACATAACAATAATAGCCACAAATATAATTAGATAAAATGATGCATTTATTACGAAACAATTCAAAATACGTTAAAAGACAAAACATTTTTATCTAAAGTTAGTTTTCGTTGTTATAGCCAGTAGAAGACTTAGTCTGCGTACTGTCAGCCAATCTTGGATTTTTCGTAGAAAATTACTGACTGCTAAAGTCTTCAGGTGGTCACCCCAAAATATCTTGTCAGTGCACCGGTCGATCGCGATCTACGTTGGATATAAAAGGTTTCATAAAATCTAACAAATAGTCTGCCGTTTGAAAGATTTTTTTTTTCTTTCACAAAATTTCTTAGTATCATGATACAAATTTTCTTTTATATCTCGTTTTGTTGAAAAAACACGCTCTTCTTGTAAGTTTGTATTTTCTAAGACTTGTGTATCCCTTTTTTCAATTAAACTGAGACCTTCTGTCATATTACCAACCGTCATTCGATCTTTTGATTGAACTGGGTCTATAGAATCAGGTCTTGCTATGAGCTCATCAATTGTCAGCTCCTGATAGAGGGAATCCAGCAGTTCTTTAACTTATCACTAGCCACATCGAAATTTATTTGCCTGGCAAGATCGACAATTCCTTCGATCAAATTACCAATTTCATCAGGATTCCTCGAAGGAAAAAAAATAGATAAATTGACGAGATTTGAAAATCGCGTAACAACTTCGAATTCGCTTAGAATGGGTTGCGTAAGTCAAGGTATTACTGTATATTACTTGGATGCATAAAATTGGGTTTTAAATCTAGAGAATTAAAATATAAATCCACTGTCATTCGCTTCGTACACATGTCCTTTCACATGATCTTGAAATTTTACTTTAAAAATAAAACTTTGTACCGCCTGTAGGTCGATTTGATCCATTTCTGTATGTAATCTTTAGATATATTTAATTCTGATTGATGAAACTTTACTTATTCCTGAAAAATACGCATTCCCTTAATACAGTGCTTCTCAAACTCTGAATATTAATGACCTAATATTCCGTCATAATTTTTAACCCCCTCCCCCACCATACAATAGCAATGTATTGAATTCAATAATACTATACTTTGACGCTAAATCTGCAACACGACTTCAACCTCTTACGTGCCACTGACGTATATAAACATCTCGCTAACCAAAACGATAATTGCCCTGACGTATATATACGTGTTTCCGAAGTACGATATTTTCTGCGCACTGCTATCATAAATTTATTTCGAAGGCTTTGGTATGAAATAAAAGGACATTGACACACTGTTTGTGAAGGATTTGCTTATTTATTCCTCCCCTCCCTCCCAACATACATCATACACAGGAGCGATTTCTGTAACTTTTAACCGCGCGGGCAGTTAAGGGATAAATTACAAACCGTACAAATTATGAACGTAAATATTAATTTTTGGATATCATTTTCTCTATATGAAAAGCCCACATGGGGTTACTAGTAAATTTAAACTTGTTCTTAACTTCGTATTGTTAAATTAATTATATAAAATACATTGCGCAGTACTGATACATTTATAAGTGCATTATATCAGTGTAAATGTGTATTTTATTTTTTATTATGTCAGTATGTATTTTGCTTGATTATTTTTTATGAAAATTTAAAATTTTGAATAATCTTTTGTTCACATCCCTCGTAAAGTTATCCCTGCAAGGGTGTGCTCCACAGTTTTGAGAAACGGTGCCTTAATACGTTAACCCGCGATCACTCGCGCGGGGTGTTCTGTACACCCCAGCAACAAGAAAATCCTCCCAGGATTCTAAAAAGAATGCGCAGAACCCCGATTTTTTCTGTAGCTGCACATTTTAGGTCATTGAACCTTCAGGCTTGATACAACCCCTCTTTCTCGTACGATTGGAATGTAGTGACCTTCAAAAGTTTATCTGGGGGGCTGAGAACTCCCGCGAGAAGTAGAGCATTTGTATACAGTCTGCTCTGAATGTTTGAAAAATGAATAAAATATTATTTTTCTACTTTCTATTATCATTATCTCATTAATTATAAAGTATATTTATTACTGGTATATACGTTTTATACTGGTTTATGAAAAAATATAAAATTATGTGTTTTAAAATGAAAATTTTATGTTTAGTTTAAATTAATGTTAGTCTCATTTGTATGCAATAAATTTAAAAATTTTATTTGTAAAGCACAAAAAACATCTTGTACTTTATAAATATGTATCATAATGACTTAATTTTATTTTCATAATTAAATACACGTGTTAAAAGTTTGGGGTGTTCTCTACACCCCGCGAGTGACGACGGTAGCAAAAACAGGCACGAGTGACCGCGGGTTAATGAGTCATAGATGTTTTTTAAATCACCAAGGAAATATACTAATTTTTTACCTGCCTGTATCAAATCGACCCGGGAGAGGTCACGCACTTGATGCTGACATTAGTGGTCGTGAAAATGATGGAGTCACTCTAATCCTTTCTTTTTATAATTATTTTTATTGAACACAATAAAAATCTCAATTTCAGTGAATACTTTAATTGAGAGAAAATATACTTACCTCTGATTTTGCCAAGATTATGTAAAATTTATTTTAAATCTTATTTATTGTAGAATGCATTGCCAATAATAATGTAATTACAATGTGTTAATAAAATATGTAACGGAAACTGAGTTATTTAGTTTATTTCAGTACTTTCGAAAGAGGTTATGGAAATGTTTAAAAGGGAGGAATTGAATTGAGAAAAAAGAGGGAGAACTAATATATTCCAGTTGCATTAATAATTATTAATGGTATGTGATATGAACGGTATAGAATATTTTTCTTAAGGATTTCTACGTTCAGAACCGTGATTTTAAAAAGAGCATAAATGGATAATTTTCATCATATTTAGTGTCACTTAGAACAGAATTAATGTATAAAATTGTTTTAAGGCCATTATGACAGAAAGAAATGATTTAAATACAATATTTTGGCAAAAAATTAACTTAGAAAAACTTTTTTTCAAAGTGTTCTCCTTTTATAAAAAAAAAATTCTATAGTAATAATATTTCGTGCTTAGATAAAGTAAAGACTTATCCAGAGAGTCTGAACTAGGATTTTTGAAAAATTCACATTATTTTCAGAGTTACCACCAATTAAAATAATGATCAGCGTTTTTTTTCTTAAAATTTCTCCCCTCTGTTGTCGTAAAATATAGATAAATCCACTTCTAAGTTATATGTTTCAAAAATTCTAGTTCAGCCTCTGTACAGAGGTCTGATCTATATACAGGCAAAATATTATTATAATAGAAGCATTTTTCATAAAATGAGACTGTTTTGAATATTGGCAATTCTGTGTTCATTTTTTGTCAAAATATTGTGCTTAATTAATTTTTTATTGTATTAATATTCTTAAAACAATTTTATATACGTTTTCTAATCTAAGTGACACTAATTATCATAAATATTATCCATTTATACGCTTTTGCAAAATCATGGTACCGAACGTAGTCGGATACCTTAAAAACTAGATAGAATAAAGTTATACGAACTGGATTGGTTAGACCCACACAAATAAAAATTGACTTTTTTCAACAGGGTAGAAAGATTGAAATAGTAGAATACTTAATACCTAAGACACCTAATATTGGGGAAAAAAGAGACTGGTGTGAATATACTATGGTTAATTTTGACTTTTAGTCATAAGTGTACAATCCACTTTTTATTTACGTTCAAATAGCATTCATTTAAATAAACAGTTTACTTTTTAGTCAACATTACATACTAATATAATTAGGGCATTTTTCATTACTTTTGTTACTTTTTATGAAACATTAACATTGAATCAGTTTAATGTTTACACGCATGAGACTTTTCTCTGTAAATCCAACCAGAAATAAACCAAGATTATAATCATATTAATGGGTTCTGAGTAAATTACATTCATAAGGTAAATGAAACAATGCAACACAGAACAAAGTATCACATCTTCTTTGTTTATGTCTCATTAGACCTTAATGGTCAATTTACTCCCCTATGCATTGCAAAGTTTCAGTTTCTAATTACCAAAATTGTCGAATATGAGCAGACGATAATTTCTCATATTTTCTGACCACTCATTATTCGAAGCGGTCGAAAGACCCTCGTAACTCAACTCCTCGAAATGCACATTGCCCAATTTGCTGCACCCTCCATCAATGCCATTTTCGCCGCTCTATAAACCATCCCTTCCGAAAGCAGACGATTCATTTGGGAGAAGGGTGTAGGTGCGTCATATTGGGGTGCAGAGTGTATTGAAAAGAGGGGTGGACTGAAATTACATCAGGAATGGTAATACTTCATTCAGATTTTCCTTTGCGATTTTGCAGTTTGTACATAATGCAACAGGTTGGAGAGTGTACATGTTAATGTAAAAGGGATTGGATAGAGAAATCGATTCGAAATGAAGGGTGCTTCAAGGGATATTATCGTCTCAAAATTATATGCAGTCACACTGAATTGTATATCCATATAAATGAGTGATATGCTACAATATTTGCAGATAGTTCAATATTGCGTCACGAAATATATGGCAATTTAATGTATCCTTTAAAATGTAGTTTTATTACTAGACATCTGAAAGTAAGATTACATATATTTTCAACGGGAAATTAATGTTATATGGAGATGTATACATTTTAAATGTAAATATTGCATTTTATATGAGCCTTTCATATTGCATTTGTATATATAGATCATGCGATAATACTTGATGGTATTGGTATTGTATGACTAACATTTCAAGAGTATTTTTTGAGTGTCATTTGAAATTATGTATTTATATTTATACCAAACAAAAGATCAAAAATTTTCCATTTGACATATAAAAGAAAAAGGTTTTAGAATGTTTTTGAGTTTATGTTAATTCCAATATGAATATTTTAATGAAATGTATACTTTGACACTTAAGTAACTGTCTTTGACGTGTTTGAATTATATAAGACAAAACAAAATTTTTATGCAATAATTTCTATTAATTTATTTTGCAAAATTTAATAGAAAATAATGCAATCAATATTTTAATGTATACTAATCGTTTTAAGAATTCTCTATTTAATACCAGGCACCGCACACACATATCGGAAACAAAGATTTTCAAATAACTCGTATGTCATACATTTTAGCAATAATTTAGCCACTTGGCTGATCTAAAAACATATTGCGCATTAACAATGGATTCATAAGGGTTTAATAAAAAAAACAGCTGAGATATTCTAAATAGGCATATACATATAGAGTTATAAATAGGGATAAACGGAATATACATATACAAATAGGGATATATATATATATAAAACTGTGTCATTTCAATACTTTATTTAACCTTCTTCCCGACTAAAGAAAAGCCTTTTTCTCCACTTAAAACTGACGACTGTCGTATTTTATTAGAACGCCATTTGCCTTATTCAACCGAATGTCAAAATAGAGCATATGTCATATGCAATTACGTAAAAGAGAACCCTTAGGAAATAAAAAAATTAAGATTCGTCAATTCAATTAACGCCAATGATGAAATGTTCACGGGCTATATTCTTATTCTTATAACTTATTAAAGTTTATTCTGTCGTGTAATAATATATTACTGTGTTTTCTGACATTTTTATGTTGTTCGGTAAGTATAATGTTGTGCAATAATAAAATATGTTTGAGTGAAAAAAAAATAAAATACCTCATAAAACTATACATTGATCTGAAAAAAACAACTGTGCACATTGTTATGCATTTTTCTTACGAATTTTATTTATTTTACGTCTAAACAAGCAAAAATAAACAATTACCAACAAATATTTATTTTTAGTAATCTTATGGTCCTGTAAGTGTCAAAAACTCCTTATAAAACCCGAATGTTAGATAATAACATTATTACAAGTAAATAAAGTTTACCATAGTAGATGGAGTTTTGATGCGCAAGAATATATACAACCTCTGGCAATAAACTTCGGTGAGTAGTCCTGTAACATTAACGTACATAAAATATTAACGAAAGTTACAATCCTTTGAAATAGTCACCTCCCATAACTATGCACCGCTGAGATCTACTATACATGTCCTGGAAACTTTACAAGAAGTCTTCTTTTGAGATGCAGTTCAAAAACCTCGTCAAATTTCGTTGGATGCCAGAAGTATCATCAAATCTCTTTCCTTTCAGTTTAAGTCATGGGAATAGGAAGGTGTCTGGAGGAGTGAGATCTGGTGAGAATGGTAGATGTTAAATTTGCAGTCCCCTCCTTTTTTTTGCTAGGAACTGTTTGACAATATTGTCTGTGCGAGGGCGAAAAATCGTGAATAATAATAAAAAAACCATGAACCTTATGCCTACTGGGGTCGTACCTTACATATCCTCCCACGTTTTTCTCATTCCTAAATACTAGGTAATGATTTTTCACACAGATTCACGGTTAATCTGAAGTTCATTAGCTATCATATACACATTTAATCGGTGATCTTTTGTAATTAATTTCCTCACTTTTTCCAAATGTTTTTGTCTTTGACGGAGGTCATCGATCTTCCACTACGGATTTTGTCAGGATCACTTTCCCGGCCTTCTCGAAAACGAGTAAACCACTCGTACACACATTTCATGGACAGAGCTTGATCTTCATGAACACGTACTAGCATCACATAAGTTTCTTTTGGTGCATCGCCAAGCTTAAAACAAAAACTTTAAACTGATATTTTAAGGCTGTTTATTTATTTTCCGCTTCCCAGTTAAGAACCAGCGCACTGAACAAGCACTTTGTAAAACAAGACTTGCATTGAACACAAACAACGCTCAACTGAACAATGGTGGAAGCAGATGGTCAACACCTGCCACTACGCATGTGCTGCGTTTTAATTCGCCAGTGTTGTCATATTAGCAGTTCCGAATTTATTCAGCGAACTTAATTGTCAGAGATTGTACAAGCAAATAAACCAAATGGTACAAATAAAATGACAATATAAGTATAACCTTAAATGCATATATATATTATTTTCAATAATATGTATTACTTTATGTACTATAGTATTCCTCTGTATTATTTCATGTATTGTTTTTATGTATTATTGTTTTCAATTTGATTTTGGAAGCATAATTTTATATAGTTTTGTTAAAAGTAGTAATTAAATAAATGATTATTTGAAAAAATAAGACCGAGACTGGCAGCTTTTCCAAGAAATATTGATTGCGCAACTCATTTCATTATGTATCACAATACCTATTCTTGATCTGATGTTATGATTTGAGATGTCATTTGATTTTCTCTCTCCACTCCACATTTGATTTCAATACACTGAACAACAACAGCTATGTCTTGTAGGTTTTTTGATGAATTTGTTTTTCTCTTACTTTCAAAATTTCTGCAGTCAATATTCAGTATGACAATATGAGATGCCCAACAGAACTCTGTGACGTTTTCACGTCACACAACTAAAAAATCGGCTTCTTTTTGTGGATAGGATAACCTCCAACTTTTTTACAACTGACGTGAACACTTTACAAGTCGTCGTAGACGCTCGGGGTCGATAAGGACCACTTTAAGAATTACTGATTTAAAGGAACAGTCCAGATTTGTGTATTCCTTGAATTTGTAAATATCTAAACATATTTTTAGATAATACTTTTAAAACAGTTAAGGCTTTTAGTGGGCATACTACGTACGGAAATAGTATACGTTGATGAAAAAGAATTTCTTTCTATGAAGAATTATTTAGGAAATTTGGAATATTTGTTTGGTGAAAATTCAATTTAAGTTTCCTGAAAAAATATAATAATAGAAACTGCATTGAAAAGTTGAAATGTATTTCTTGAAAAACAAATAAAGACGTGCAGTTCAAATGCAATTAATTATGCTAGCAGTATTAATGTATGAAATAAATATAAAATTATAATTATATATATAGATTTAGGAAATATAAGTAAAAATTTAATAATTTGTTCTTCAAAACAAACCTTGTGAATTTGAAGAAAATAGACCATAAATAATGCTGAAATTTTTATATTTGCATTTTAATGAACATTGAACTTTTTAATTCTTATATATTCTCTAAAAATACCCAAAAATATTTTTCAATCACTTTATAATTTCGCAAAACAATGTATACGAAGTAATAATATAAGCATTCTCAAAGATATGCAAATGTTTTGAATTAGTAGCACAATGGCTTTGAAACAAAGCATTATGCATAAAAAAAAGTTTTCTTATTATTTTTCGCGTAACTTCATGTTTATTGAATTTGATTAAGCTAATGTAATGTTAAACTCTTCCTTCTTTAAAAAAGCATAATGCAAACAAGTAATCCTTGTATATCATCGAAAAACCTTTCTTTTTTAATTGATGAAACTTTTTTTAAAAGAAAATAATCTTATTCTACACAATTACTCATTTTCTGCTAATTATAATCGCCAAATTACATACAACTCTTAGTTTTATTATAATTTAAGTAAAGTGCATGAGAAAGTTGTAAAAGAATCTATCTTTTATACAGAGAGAGAGAAAAAAATTGGAGATAACAGTACTATAAAAAGATTCTATCAGAATCTATGCAGACGTGCGCATTGATAGAAGCTCTTCTCTTAAATCTGAATAACAATTAATTCAAGTGATGCAAACTAGGAAAAAAAAATCCTTAAAATCCCTAGGGAGACCACGCTGAATAACTTAAAGGGAAAAATTGCTTTAAGTGTAATTTATTCCTGTCAAGGAGAAACTCTAATTTAAATAACAATGTAGTTAACTGTCTGGAACACAGCTAAAGAAAAAAGAAGAAAAAACTCAACATCGCTCAAAAGTTGCTTTAATCTGGCATTGCATTAGAATATCAAGTGAATCTACTTGAATTAATTCCCAAATGGCTAGACTTGTGCTGAAAATATATCCCCTTCATTTTTCTGGAGTGCATATACCCTCTCACTATTTAGTTGTTTTAACTGAACCTCATATTTGAATATTTACAAATGGACCTTAAGTATATTTACTTTAAATTAAAACGTGATACATTGAGATAAATAATTTATTAAATGGTCAGAAGATTAAGTTGTGTATTTTTAATTTTTTTTGCAGTTTCTAAAAAAGGAGAAATGAAAGTAAAGTGTAATTTAGAGAAAAAGAAAGAATTGGTCGGGAGAGGTTTTTTTTGTTTAATTATCGTACTCAAAGTCTTTAAGTTAATGAAATTTCCTTTCTAATTTTGGATGTTAAGTTCAAAATAATAAAGTTGATAATCACATTTTTAAGCCGAATTATATACCGTAAAATCCGGCATATAGCTCGCACTTTTAACTCAAAAAATAAGATCGAAATTTACGGGTGCGGGTTATACGCCGAGTATAAAAATGAGAGCTTTAAAAATAAAAAAAAACGAGATGAGCATGAAAACAACTCGGATTCTACAAATATCGGAATACCGTTTATTTAAAAGAAATGTCATACCTTATGAACTTAAAAAAAAAAAAAAAAGGTTGTTTTTCTAGAAATATACTATTTCTTCAAAATCCTGGAGTTAAAGCATAACAGCATTCCTAACTTACATTTCAGGTTCCTTTGTAAAATACGGTGAATATACCTTAAAATTAAAAAAAAAATCAGCTTGAAAGTATAGATGCGCGTAAGACACCTGTGCGCGTTATACGCCGGATTTTACGGTATATATTTAATTACTTATATGAAGCTTTTAGTTTCAATTATACAGATAATACAATAAAAAACCCCTAATTTAAGTTTAATATCCAAATAAAAACAATTTTAAATAATGGTTAATAATACGACGATCGATTATTGGAATTTCAATGTTTGAAGGGAAACTTTATAAAGTTCATAAAAAAAAGTTAATTATAGTAAAATTGCCCTGAAAAGGAAGAAGCCGGGATATCAATATGGTTAAATGCAAAAGCCCTAAAATTATCGTACAAAAAAGAAGTATTTTTACTTATGTATCTTTCCATACATATATATTTCTCTGCACACACACATATATATATATATATGTATCGCTTAAATTTGATTTAATAGCATACATTATGAATGGTTGACAATTCAAATGAAAATATATCAGACGATTTTCTTTAAATCTATTTTGGGCTGCATAGTGGAACTAAATGTTGCAGAGTGGTGGCTCTCGGTACGAAATTTGGATACTAGAATTCTACGCTAGAATTTATTCAATTCCAGATCTTGTCGGATGCTAAATATTGCCGAGAGTATCAAAGCCAAGCTGATGTTGAAGGAATCTTTTACTTGCCACATAATTATGACATGCATGCCTGCCTATGACTTTTTCATCCAGAAAATCTACCGACTACAGCTCAGATCCAACCCGCAACCTTCGGCTCACGAAGTAGGTACGCTACCTCTAAGCCACAGAGCCGACATAGACTAGTTATAAATGAAACGTATATATGTTTATTCAATTTAATATAAAAATAGCACTTAACTGTATAATAATCAGTTTAAATAGTCAAAATTAATGCAAATATCTCAAAAAATTAAATAATCTACAGCAGTAGCACACAGAGGAATTTTTCAAGGGGGGGTTCAGGGTCGAAAGTTCACCATTCTTGTATCACGTTCCTTTTGATTTTGTAGGATTTCGGGAACAAAACACAGTAAAAAACTAATGATTGAATAAATAATTAGCATTAATTAATAAAATTAATCATTAATAACAAATACTTAATTAAATTTTACGTACTATAACTTAGAATTATAATCAATCGGAACAAAATCAAGGGCTTTAGGGGGGGATCTGGGCCCCCAGGACTCCCCACTCCCTTGTGTGCGCCACTAATCTACAGTCAATAATGATGAACAATTTCTTTTTATGATTCTTTGGTTTTAATATTGAAGAATCAAATATATGACATTGAAACATAACTTACTTTGATTTTTTCGGTGCTTGGGTGGACTTCTACGCTTTATATCTACGTCTTTCTTCAAAGCACTTACGCGTAATACATCTCTATATTGAGAACAATACATCTTTACAGAACTGGACAAAGGATACAAATTAGCGGGGCACCGTACGACCACACACACAGCCCCAGAAATATTTCATCCTAATCGGTTGAGGACTGTCAATACAAATAGGGGGAACATAGATTTACATCGCGAAATGCCTCACATAACTCATATTGCTTTTTTCCCTCTATAACTCATATTTTCCCCCATTTGCTTGAGGGGATGTTCCTCATAGAATGCCCGGAACCGCTTGTGAATAATTGGGGGTGCGACAAAGGCATGAAAAGGATTCTTTCACCCCTCCACATATTTCGTCCCTTTTTGAACGATGCTTTCCTTTAGAAGGCTTCTGAGTTATGGAGTCAAAATATTAGGAAAGGTACAGAGGAAAGGATGCCTTGAAATATTGCGGATATTTGTTATTCTGGTTTTGTGCTGGCCTCTAAACGATTTCCGGGGTGCTTTTTTTCAGGTGGGGGGGGGAATGAGAATGGAAACGAGTTTGTTGCATTGTTGGAAGGAATAGTTGGCAGAGTATAACAGGAACATTGAAGTTAAGAGGTTTAAATCTTTATGTAAAGGAAAAAATAAAATTTCGAAAGGCAGCATTAATAGTTAAGGTATCCGACTACGTTCGGAACCGTGATTTTTAAAAACGCATAAATGGATAATTTCCATGATATTTAGTGTCACTTAGATTAGAATACATGTATAAAATTGTTTTAAGGATATTTTGACAAAAAAAATTATTTAAATGCAATATTTTGGCAAAAAATTATTCGAATAACCTTTTTTCAAAACGTTCTTTTATAAAAAATGCTTCTATAATAATAATATTTTGTTTATTTAAAGTAAAGACTTCTCCAGAGAGTCTGAAATAGGATTTTTGAAAAATTCACATTTTCAGAGTTACAACCCATTAAAATAATTATCGGCGTTTTCTTTCTTAAAATTTCTCCCCTCTGTTGCCATAAAACATGAATAAACCCACTTCTAAGTTATATCTTTCAAAAATTCTAGTTGAGCCTCTGTACAGAGGTCTGAGCTATATACATGTAAAATATTATTATAATAGAAGCATTTTTCACAACAGGAGAATATTTTGATAATGGGTCATTCTATGTTCATTTTTTGTCAAAATATTGCACTTAAATGAATTTTTATTGTAATAATATTCTTAAAACAACTTTATATACATTTTCTAATCTAAGTGACTCTAAATATCATAAATATTATCCATTTATACACTTTTGCAAAATCCCGGTTCCTAACGTAGTCGGATACCTTAAGCAAATTTTTATTTATTTTAGAACTAAAAATAAATGTCATGTTTATGGACTTTTTCTAGAATTTATTGATGCATAATTTTTTTTCTTTTTCCTTTAGATAATTTACAGAAAAGTCTTTAAGTGTCTATTAGTTATTCAATTTGCATAAGAGATGGAAAAAAATAAATAAAATGGAATCACGTAATTCATTAAAAAAAGGAGAAAATTAGCTTATTCATGATGAGATCTTCCAAATTATTAGACCTGCAAACTTGTAATTTCGAAGGTATTTTTCTTTTGTGGAGTAGAGATCCGATAAGAAAGGATTTTTCGAATATCGATTCCAAACAGGATGGCGCTGTAGAAAAAAATTCCGTGTTAGAACTATGAGACCAACAGACGTGAAATTCGGCAGATATGTTTATTTTGGTGAGATTAAGTCCCTCTTGAACAGATTTCATGGAAATCTACTCACAAGAGGGGTTGCAAAGACTCTAGAGCAGGGGTACTCAATCTTTATTTCTGCTGGGCTGCATACATATTTAAGTATTTCACGAGGGCCGCAATATGAGGATAAATGGGGAGAGGGGAATTATATATTTAAGAACAAGATAACATTGAAAATTTAAAATGTGGAAAATCGCTCAAAATATTATAACTCCTGTTTTGCTTTTTTTAATTATTATTATTATTTTTTGTATTTTTTATTTTTGACACTAACTCTAAATTAGACGCATTTAAGAAGCACTCCTTCACAATTTTTGCATCAGTAAACGGTTTCATATGATTACCAATAATATAACAAACTCCATAAGATGTCTTTGCTACCGCTGTGATATTACCACTGACAAAACACTTTGTTGCTGTTGTAAAGATTATTCACTTATCACCTCTTGAAAGAGATCTTTGAGAAAAAGTGTCATTGAATGCGATTCCTGTTTATTAGCATTTTTTAAATACAGCACTTTCGTGACAAATCAAACAATTACTGATCCAAGTTTGTTTTTCACTACAAAATAGACAACCTCCCAATCGTCTTGAAACGATATATTTTCTTCGAATACTTTTCACTTGCAAGATATGAAAGATAGTAAAAAATTAGTTCCCCCCATAAAATGGACTACTCCACTGTTGTTTGTTATCACTAAATGTAAAAATTCCAAATAGAAAAACAATATCATTTCGTACCCGTACGACACCGACAGCAAAAAGCAAAATTCATATATTTGATTTCTTGACAAACAATTTCCTATCAAATTTTTAATACAATGTTCTGAAGTAAGTAAATTTCTCAGAGCAATGGGCGATGACCGGGTCACTTAAGAAGGATCGGTGGGCCGCATGCGGCCCGCGGGCAGCAGGTTGAGTATTGCTGCTCTAGAGACAAAATACCTCGTCTTTGAAATATTAAACCTTTAGGCTAGAAATTTAGCTGGCATGATAATTTCGGGGATTAGAGATGTACTAAGAGCAGGTTTAGAAGTTATTGACTCACAAGAGCGAGTGTGTTGGGCTGCGGGGAGTATAAAATAAAGATGTCCTTTTTTGAGCCTAATGGGCCTACAGACTTGAAATTTTGCAGATATGTGTCTAAAATTGAGAATAAATCCACTAATAACGGGATTTAAGAAAATTAATTCCCGAAAAGCTTTGCGAGGATGCTATAGACAAAACTTTACATTGTTACTTTTATTGAGTATAGATCTGTTATGAATGGGTATTACGGAAATCCTCTTTCACAGCAGCTTAAAAGATTATATTTATACATTTAGCTTACATAACATTTGTGTGCTGAATTACAGATGAACCTTGAAAGTACCTGGTTATTCAGCTTTATTTATTTCATTTTACTTTTTTATGTACTAAAGCGTTAACTGCATGGGGGAGGTTATAAAATTGTAATTTTCTTAAATTCATTCAAATATTAATTAAATTTGGATCTCGATTATTATTTTTTAAATTTAAATTAAAATTTATCTACTTTTCATGCCATTTGCGGGTATACCTGATAGTTAATAAATAAAGTGAATCACATGCATGCAGTGTATTTTATAAGTGATATGTAAAATATAAATAACAAATTAAAAATATGTTTAGTTACTTTATTTATAATTGGCATTTATCCAATCCATATTAAAAATATTATAGATAAAAAATTTTGTATTTTCGGACTAAGATTTAACTTATTTATTTGTTCTAATTTCTTTGTTTGTGATCAACATTGAAAGCTTTATGGATCTTTCGAATGTTTATTTAAGACAAATATTTGGCTTCTACTATCCTTTTGATCTTTGTAGAGTTTACTGTGGATCAAAGATACAAGGAATTTCGTAAGCTATCGAGTCTTTGATACAGTGCTTGGCCAAATCCAACATTTATGTTATAAACCAACTTGACAGCTCTTTGATCTGCGTGTACTCATACCAAAGCGGATTATATGTATGCTATTTTGGGGACAGCTTTCTAAAATCGCTCTAATACAAAAATATGAAAATGCATAAAAAGTTTTTATTTGTTTTGTAAAGGTATTTCTTTCGAACTATTGTTGAAATGTGTCACAGATTTAACAATTTTAGTTTCCGTTTAATTAATCCTTTTGTCAGCTTTTTTGAGGCTTTGGTACAAAAAGAAAAAATTTTTTATTAAAATCAAATTTTTTTGCACGAAAAAAAAAACTTAGTAGTTGAAAAATTTTTTACTTGCATAAAAATTTTTGGGGGTTAAAACAACCAATTGCTTGAAGTAGCTGCCCACACGATGTTAAGTTCCTTTAAAATTTTGGAAAAAATTTTTCTGAATAAAAAAAAAAAAAAGAATACCTTTAGTAGCCCTAACTCTTTTTTTGGTGGTAGAACGGAAACACTTTTCAAAGCCAGCCCAAATTCCCACAATTATTACCCAAGAAGAATGGTTTTTTTTCCTTTATCTATTTTCTATTTTTTTTTTTATGAACAACGCCCAATTCTTGGAATTTAAGGAGTAGGAAGTTTTGAGATATAAAAGCCGTCAAAAGGGTAGGGTTTTTTTGTGTTGGTTTGTCAGGAATATTTTGTCCAGAAGCTGCATCATATTTGTGCAAAAGCCTTTTTACAATTTGGATTCAAAATAAAAATTTAATGTTTCCCAACTACATTTTTATAGATGAAAAACAAGTAATATATAAAAATAAAAAAGTCAATTCCTACTTAGATCAACAAAGAAAAATTTATTTTAGCTACTTTTTTTTTTAAATAGTTCAATTAATATAAATATGACATACAAAGACTGAAAAAACATTAAGTGGTAATTAATTTTTTTAATACTTAAAGTATCTATTGTCATCCCAAAAAAATCGATTATATAAATTTCAGTTCAACTGAATACTTTTAAACGTGAAAAAA